>MCJB01048630.1:82533-220949 GCA_002018475.1 Nicotiana obtusifolia | reverse complement strand
TACCGTTATTAAACCGTACTTATATTATTTTCGTATTGTTTAACTGTTTGAATGAAGTTTAGTTGAATTGGCTGGCCTTGTCTTCATGAGAAGCGCCATCACGATCATGGTTGGGATTTTGGGTCGTTACATATATGCGATGTGACGAGCGTATATATGGGTGCTATGTATGATTCATGATTAGATTAGACTTTAGGCTTCTATTATGCCTGTTGACGTCCGCAGCCCCGTATCTCTTTTACCTTGTTGTTTCCACTATTTTTCGGATAATTGTGCCAAAGATATTGTAATAGTAATCTTATTATTAGGATTTTCATTAGTTTCTCATGACTTTGTGACAACCCGGTTCGGGCTGTAGTCGGAATGGTTCACTATATTTTTTCGCAAATTACCGTTATTAAACCGTACTTATATTATTTTCGTATTGTTTAACTGTTTGAATGAAGTTTAGTTGAATTGGCTGGCCTTGTCTTCATGAGAGGCGCCATCACGATCACGGTTGGGATTTGGGTCGTGACATATATGCGATGTGACGAGCGTATATATGGGTGCTAGGTATGATTCATGATTAGATTAGACTTTAGGCTTCTATTATGCCTTGTTTTGGATTGTGAGCTTTCTATGGATCATGTTTAATCGTTTTTATGACTACGTGAGCTACTTGAACCATGTTAGTGATCATGTGTAGGTTTTGGTTTCCTGTTAAACATGATACTCGTTATTGTATAGCGTACCTGCCTAATCTAAGTTGTAGTCGTAAACTTTGCACATGCATACACCTCAACATGCTATTTTCCACAGTGTCTCAGGATGTGATTTGATATTGTTGTTCGTATACATGTATTCTTATATATGATTTCTGTATGATGGAGTGGATTGGCAACACGTGAATGGTCCCTGTGGGTTGAGTTATTATAGCACATGCATTGTCTCTGTGGTTGTTATGATTATGGCAGGTGAGTTCTCGGTACCATTCTTACAATTATGACACGTGAGTTGTTCGTGCAATGTGTGGATAAGGATCCATCTTTCTAGGGTCGTCCTCTCATGTTTCTCTCTCGAGGACATACACGCAGATTATGGAAAGCATATCAGTGATAGGACTTTGCGTATCTTCTCTTTATGCAAACTCCTTGTATGTATGCATGATTTTTACCATATATTTGCTCTATAATCTAGCTCCTAAATGTATATACATGCCTTTTATGAATATCTTATCTATATGCTGCTTTGATTGATTACATGATTCATAATACATATCTTCTCTATAAGCAATTGTTGACGGTTATTTGATAACAAATGCATATCTTCTCAATATGCTGCTTTGGTTGATGAAATGATTCATGGTACATATCTTTTCTATATGTCAATCTATACAATCTGACTTTTTTAGTCATGCATATCTTCTTTATATGCAACGGTTGATGGGTTATTTGATATTTCATGCATGTCTGTTCTATATGCAAATGTTGATGGGTTATTTATTATTTCATGCATATCTTCTCAATATGCAATTGTTGACGGGTTATTTGATGTCGAAGGCATATCTTCTCTATATGCGGAACTGTTAGTTGTTTCACAATGGCCATGCATATCTTCTCTATGTGCACCGATGACCTTACATGTACTTCATGCTTAGAATTCGATACTGTTTTTGTGTACATGTTTATGTTATTGAGTTGCACAGGTTAAGTAAAGTGAGTATCTTATGACTTAAAAACCTCATCACTACTCCACCGAGGTTACTCTTGATACTTATGGGATAAATGGGATCGATGGTACTCATACTACACTTCTGCACCTTGCGTGCAGATCTTGGAACTGAGCTATTGTGAATGGCGAAGGCTAGTATTGAAGTTGCACCGGCATTCCAGATATAAGCTATCGCTTGTTCATTGTAGTTTAGGATTTGTATTTATGTTTATTTATATTCAGACATATGTGTATTTTCTTCGTAACAACATTGTAAATCTAAATCCTAGTGGTTCATGACCTGTACTACAAATCATTGGAATAATTGTGTGGATTTCAGTCATCTTATTTATTATTTATTGATGATCTTTCATTCGAGTTGTGTTATTTATTTTTTGGCTTACCTAAAATGTTGGGGTGAGACGCTATCACGACAAGGTGGAATTTTGGGTCGTGAATGACGTCCAAATCCACTACTCAAAAGTAAGTGGACATGGTCACATGCAATATAATATATCCAACTATGAGTCGGGGTCAAATCCTACAGAGAACAATATGTGTGCGATTATGCATGTAAGAGAATTATCGCTTATTATGCTAAGCCAAACACTTAGAAGGGTTTTGAAAATATATTTAGGTCAAAATGCGAAAATGTAAATTAATCTAGAAAGCGAGTAAAATAATCAATGGCTACAAGCATGGACACACGGGGAATTACACTCAAGTAACGATCCAATGTATTTCACGATTTTACAAATATGTGCGATTTTATGTTAATTAGTCACGGATAAGAATTCTAGATTAGCTTCTTTCGAAGACTAACAAGACTTCCTAATTTAATTATCCAAAAAATAGTTAAGAGATTAAGAGCATCCGATGTGGCTACAAGTAGTTCAATCATAGTAGAATCTACAAAATGAGGGTTAACGCCTTAAGTTCTTGTTAATTAATCTTTCTCAAAGCCAAATTACCTTTTCCAAGATTAATTCAAAGTTAATGGGCGAGTCTTAGGGTTAGCTAATCCCTTTGGAAACATTAAAGAAATAATAACTCGCTTCATAATAAATAAAAATTGTTCAATACATAAACACAACAAGAGATTTAGTCTAAACTTTAAATATGAATATTCCCATAAACAAGATTCGATTATTGGAATAAATGCACTACACTTAGATATTCAATACATAGCAAGAAAATGAAGAAATGAGTAGAAATGGGTAAGAAAATCTCAACCAAAAGCTTCAAATCTTCAAGTCCTAAGTGTGTGTGCAAGAACACTAGCTCCAAGACTTATGTTCTCCAGTCTAGAAGACCAAAAATTAGCCAAAGATGTATTTTCAATAAACTAGGTTGTGTAATGGCTTGAGAGACAAAAACGTGAAATGTCAAAACTGCCCAGATTTCTACTTAGTTATGTGAATCGCGTTCGAGAAAAAAAAAAGTATGATCGCAAAGAATAATGCTGCTAAGCACCTTGATCGCAAACTGAACCTCGCATTTGCGTATAACACTTGACCAGCCATTGACCAGCTCTCTTCATCGTGTTCCCGTAAAGCCAAATGCGTTAGCGATAGACTTCTTCCCGGTGGACGGCGATCGCATCACCCCACCTCGCGATCGCGTAGTCTATTTGACCATTCACTGACTAGATATTTCCTTCTTCACGTTTGAGACATTTCCTCCGCGTTCACGATGAATATTTTCCTGGAATTCCATGATTGCATAAGACTCTTCGCCATCGCGAAGAGCATAGATCGGCAACAGTCTATTTTTCTTATTTTAACACATTGTGACTTGTTATCTTTTGTATCTTCTCTAATCCCCTGATACCTGAAACATGCTAATAAACCTCAACAAATGCCTTAGTTTCTCAACAAAACCATACAAAAGCCTGAGTACCAAGAAGAGATAAGTTGGTAAAATACCAACTTATCAAACCCCCAAAATTAATTTATTGCTTGTCCTCAAGCAATTCAACAACTAAGAACATCCTTTAATAAAATCATCAATTAAGCTCAATGGCATACCAAACATCATTTCAAGTAAAAAAAGGTTCAAAAACACAATTTAGTGACTTCGGTTGGTACCAACAATTAATCCAAAGCACATGATTCACCAACTTCTCACAAATTTCATTTCAATTAAAGTGCTCAAACACCATGTTAATTAAAGTAGAAATCAAGTCATGACACCAAAGCTTCAAATTTTGCCTCTTAATCACAACAATTTTCTTTTGTTCATTCCTCCCTATTGGAGATTGGATTAAATTCACAACCCAAATTTCATGTGCCCTCATGCTTAAAAGAGAATCCCAACTTATAAATTTCAATTTAAACACAAATGGGATATCAAATGGAAAGAATTAACTCTCTCTCTCTCTCTCTCTCTCTCTCTCTCTCTCTCTCTCTCTCTCTCTCTCTCTCTCAAAAAGATATTCAAATGCACATAAGTAGTGCCACAGTCTTGCCCTTCATGTATTTCTCCACTAATGTTATAATGACCCGACCGGTCGTTTTGAGCTCTACATGTTTTTCGGCGATTTGAGACCTTGAGTAGATTCACTTCCTGCATTATGACTTGCACGCACGGTTGGTTTCGGTTTTCGAGAAGTTCGGAGTTAATTTGAAAAAATAATTCTCAATTAAGAAGCTTAAAGTTGAAAGAGTTGACAAAGGTTTAACTTTTGAGTAAGCGACCTTGGATTGGAGTTTTGACGATTCTATTATGTCCGTAGGATGATTTTGAACTTAGGCGTATGTCCGGATTTGGATTTGCAGGTCCGTAGATTGATTTGATGCTTTTCGGTGAACGTTAGAAGATTGAAGATTTGGAAGGTTGATAGGATTAACTGAGAGTTGCGTTTATTGATATTGGAACCGGATTGTGGTTCTAGGAGTTGGTATAGGTCCGTTGTGTCACTTCCAACATGCATGCAAAATTTGAGGTCATTCCAGGTTGATTTGGCATGGTCTGGCATGCGTTTTAGAAGTTTACAAGTTTATTAGTTCATTAGGCTTGAATTGATGTGTGATTCATAGTTTTGATGTTGTTCGGTGTGATTTGGGGCCTCGAGTAGGTCCGTGTTATGTTTTGAGACTGGTTGGTGTGATTGGACGGGGTCCCAGGAACCTCGGGTGTGTTTCGAATGGGTTTGGGTTGTGTCGCGCTCTTATTTGATGTTTCGGCGTCGTTTCTTTGGGCATAAAGGGTACGATATTTATCAAACGACCTTTGATTTGTGATTATATTGAACCATTAAATCCGTATCATAATTATGGAACCATAGCAACAAGAATTATCGAATTCCGAGGTTGTGTGTGAGAGTTATGCACATTTACGTGTCAGGAAACTTTACTGATTTTTGGTGCGAACTTTTGTTCTTCGCGAACGCGAGAGTGGTCCTGCGAACGCAAAGGTGTCTTATGACAGCGAAGAGCAAGAATCTTGGGCAGTATTTTAAATGGGCAGACCGAGATTTTTAGTATTTTGAGCATATCTGTGAGGTGATTTTTACGGCGTTGTTCTCGTCTCAATAAGGGGGTAAAAATATAACCTTTATTTTGATGTTTTTCCATGATTATTTCCTTTGGTTATTAGTTTTATCCATGTTTGGATTGTAGAAATTGGGATTTCTGCCCCAAGTTGAGAAATGGTAAGTCCTTGATTTGTGGGGCAATTCATGGACGAAATTGGATGATTTTCTATATATAGACTATATAAGTTATGGGTAATATTTATTTTTGATAATTTTCGAAATCCAGGCATATGATCCCGAGGGTTGACTTAATTGACTTTTCAAATGTGGTTGGGAATTGTTATAAATTGGTAAAATTACGAGTATTGGAGTATATTTTGATTGGTTTGAACATTGTTTGGTTAGTCTTGGATCATTTGGCATCGGTTTGAGGTGTTAGAGAGGCGTTGGAGCCGATTATTGGATTTCGGACTGAGGTAAGTCTCCCGTCTAACAGTGTTAGGGGGAAACTTCCACGTAGGTACTGTATTTGTTACGTACTACTTGTTATGGGAGTTACGTATGTACGAGGTGACGAGAACCCGTACGTAGCTAAAATCATAGTTATGTCCGGGTAGACTTAGGACTTTATCATGCGATATTTGTATTACCCAAACTCCACTTGTTATTTTAATTACCAAAAACTTGTAAATGTAATTTGATTAGAGATCATGTTAGAACGAACCTCATTACCTGGATCGGGCCCGTACGATCTCGGCATAATCGTGCGTGATACCACTAAAAGTCCGAATATTCATGAGATTCCCCTTGATTGAGATCTAGCAGGTACATGATAATGCCTTGTTTGTTTGAGATAGTGCTTGATGTCCCTTACCCGTTTGAGGTAGCCTTTGATTCTTCTATTTGTTGAGATAGTATTTTGAGAATTGAGAAATATATGCCGTCGTCAGTTTGAGGATTATGTTTGTTACAGATCTTACCTCATTATTATTGTTGTATTTCATATCTATTTATAATTTATTATATTATTTTATCGAACCACTACTAAGCGTCGATGTCGACCGCTCGCCACTAGTTCTTTGGGGTTAGGCTAGATACTTACTAGGTACACGTTGATTTACGTACACATGTTACACTTCTGCACTAAATGTGCAGGATCTGACAAGTTCATTTGGTGGTCATCTTGGCGCGTAGGCGCAGCTGCTGAGGGGACTTTGTGGTGAATTGCATTCCATACTTTGTGTCGCACCCCACAGAGTCTCCATCATAATTATTTAATTTGTCATGTCTAATTTACATTCCAAATAGATCTTGTATTATAATTGTAATACTTAGTAAATGCTCATGTACATGTGACATCGGGTTTTGTGATATTCTAGTTAAAGTTAATGGTTTTGCTGCAATATCGACACCTTTTATTTTGTGTCTTACTAATATTGTACATACTTATGATTTCAAATGCATTAAATTTCTTTACTTAATAAAATATATGATTTCAAAAGTAATAAAATGAATAATTATCTAGATGGTTCACCGTTGACTTGCCTAACGACAACGTTGGATTCCACTATATATTTTTTTTTGTCTTTTTAACCTTATACCTTTTAAGCAACTTCCACATCACAACTTTTCTAACAGTCACCCCCAAACATATGCTTTTAGCCTATGTTTACACTTACAAAGTACTTAGGGAGGTGGAATGCCAAAATATAGATTAATAAAGAAAAAAAAGTTAAAGCTTGTACCATGGTTGCCAAAGAAAAGGTTAAAGACTCAAAAGAGGTTGACTAGGGAAAATACGTAATGGTAGGAAATTTAAGGCACAATAATGGTCCAAGGAAGGTCTAACATCATCTTTCAAACCAAGTTATTCTAGGATTTCGCCTTGATCCGCCTCCAACCTAAAGTGTTGCGCAGTCATCCATGAAACTAAACAAAACAAGATAAAATGAAAGAGGTGCTCCCTGAAACTGCATCACTCCAAGCTGGAGGTACTGGGAACTGTGAGCTCCAAGCCATCCTCATCGCTGTCATCCAATCCAAAAAAATTTCCTCAGTGTGCTCATCATCTTTGTCAAGAACTTGCTCTTCTTGTATTCATGTTCTCTATGCTTTAGCTGCCTCCGCTCAATATTACCCAATTTGGCTTTAATGTCTTGCTACTCTTTAACAAGATCTGCCAAAGATACACTCTACCCTTGGCCAGACGGACCTGCAGATGTGCTTTCTCCAGACAGTCCAACAGGGAGACTAGCTATCAGCTGGTGTCATTGACTTGGTGAGAGATATACCTGAGTGTGAAAGGTCCCTACTCAAGTGGTACAATGGCAGTACAAGTCCATGTGGCAGCTGCGGGAGAATCGAGCATCTCAGTAATGGTGTCAGGAAATTGGCCAAATGAGGGAGATGCTACATCAATATTTCTTTTCTTCTGTGCATTCCCAGCTCCCTTTCTCAGTAATGGATGAATAAGCTTCTCTAGGTTCTTTTATTTCTTTGTAGGCCTTTTCTCCACCGCCGCCTCATAATATAAATGAGCGATCAAGGAGGGAAAGAATAAACTCTTCGTCCTCTTTGTAACAACCTCTGCTATCTTATCAACAATAATCTGCCCCACATTCACTAGTGTGCCCTCCATAATAGCGCAAATCACCCTTGCCTTTCCAAGTGTAACCTCTGTCTCATTACGTGAAGGCATGACTCGAGCACAAAAAATGGAGAGCCAAGTCTTGGCCTCAGCAATGAACTCAAAAGACTCGTTCCTTGAATGATTTATTATCCAATTAGGCATCTTTCCACCGTGCAAATAGTCCACAAACCTTTGTGTGCCCAAGTCTTTAGATCTATCCCAGTACACCCGACTATCAGCATTAGGAAGATTGTAGTATGTATTTATCAGTTCGGGATCAAAGTGGACTTGCTTGCCCCTAATAGTAACAACCAAATCATTCTTGATATCGGTTTCCAAGGCGTTTGCATAAAATTCCCTTCTCACTTCATGATTGGCTTTTCTTGGCCTCAGCAAAGCAAATCCATCCACTTGTCACCAACCATCCATAGAACTTGAGCCATCGACTTTCAAGATCGGTCAAAAAAATGCCTTTTTCCTTGATCATGCTTCTACTCAGCTGTTTTTCATAGCGGTGGGAACATCTTAGTGATGAGAATATGTCCCGATCAAAATACTTCTCTTGGGAAACTTGTTAGGCATTTTCTTTAACAATTTCCTTTGATGCCGAAACCATTTTCAAGCTCAAAGTGCCTACAAAAGGAGTAAACATGTTAAACACATGTATGGACACTGAAAGCATTGCATTTGGAGGTATTTAGCCCAAAGAAATTGATCAAAAACCATTAGCATTAGAAGTTGCACAGTTACTGTTTTGCTGCCTGGGCACTATTGAATCGTGATAGTGGAAATGGGCAGGTGATCGTGAAGAACATTTTGGTTTTTAGTAGACTTAAAGCTACAGGATCACAGGAAGGAATTCGCGATCATGATGGGCAATTTTCAATCTCAGCGGAATTAGACCTACACGATCGCAGAATTGGGCATCGCGATCGCAAATGTCTTCTTCCTCGCCCAGTAAATGTTCTTTCAGGAAATTCAACAAACACTTGGAGGGAATCTCATTTTCATATAAATTTTATAACATTCAAGCTTGAATTTTCCCATAATTTTTCACAGATTTAAACACTCAAACTCTTAACTAATCTCACCCAGCAAAGCAAGCATGCAATGAACACAAAATTCTCATTTGAAAATAAAAACTTAAGCCCCAAAAACCTCAAAATCATGGCTGCCTTTCAACTATTTCACAACAAGAATTGGAGAAAGTGAGCGTTAAGGGAGAAATCCACATACCTTGAGGATGATGAGTGAAAAATGTAATGGAATTAAAGCAAGAGGAGAATTGGAGATGATTTTAGGGTTAGGGCAGTAGAGGGAACCGTTTCTTTATGTTTGGTTAGATGTAGGCTTCTTTTTTATTTCCTATGTTTTTAAGGGTTAGGAACTTACCTGTTGACTGCAATCACCTTTTAAAACCTACGTCCACATAGAACAAGATTTTCCTAAATAGTCGCGACTGCAATTTATACTTTACGATCGTATAGAGATAGGAAATATTTTGTTCTGCGCGAATGCAGTGCCTTTTTGCGATCGCGAAGTTCTGCAGTTTTCTGCAATGTTCTTCAGCCACTAGTTTTTGGCTGTCCCGGCACTCGACCTGCTCAAATCAACTCCAAAAATTGTGAAAGTTGGCATATTAGTCAAAAACCACATACTAAGATATTCTAAAAGAAAATTTCAAAAACGAATTAAAATTTCTTTAAAAATGATGAATGTGTGTTTGGCCAATGTGCGATCGCATTTCCGGTCGCATAACCGTTATGCGGTCCGCAAAATTGGCCTTTAACTGCATTTTTGAGCGACTTTTGCTTACGAACTTCTGACCATTTCCACGACCAATATGCGGTCGAAGATTTGGCCGCAAAAAAAGAAACCGAAGCTTAGCCATTTTTTTCTTCATTTTCCCTACACTCTAAGACACACACACATCAAATTATTCAACAAAAGCAAATAAACCTATAAAAACCAAAATCTGACAAAAACATTGAAAATAATGGGTGCCTCCCACCAAGCACCGTATTTTACGTCGTGGCACGATGCAAGTCAAATTTACCACTTTTCTCTCCACTTGAAGAATATGAATTGGGAACTTAACTTGGAATCATGCTTGTGACCACGAGCGACGGTGATGGTAGGTACATGATCAAGCCCCCTACCATTTGCTTCATTTTGCTTTTTTGGCTTTCATGTGAGGAATGTCATTTTGTCTTCTTGCATCTTCAAATTGTAAAATGTATGGTCCTTGCCTTTACTCTTCGCAATCTCTCATTGACTCATGTAATTCAATTCACATATCACTACGCAACTCCAATATTGAGAAATGCTTGGAATGTGACATTAAGCCTCCAAATTACAATTATTTCCGGATTTTGACATCCTCTTTAACCCCCGAACTAGTCAAGTTCCACCATATGCTCTATTATGCCGTTTGCCTCTAATTCCAATTTTTTCTCGGCATCACCAACAAGTATGGAATTGATTGGCGGATGTTCAATTTTTGATTCCCCAAAATAAAGCTCACTTTCTACCTTGAAGCTGGACCTTTTTTTACCTCTTTCTACACTCTCAAGTAGGTGAGCATTATGAGCCTCAACCAATGATTTCATTCGATCATCCAAGGTGTAATATTCTCATCATTTTGAGTTAGTACTTGTTTTAAGTCCTCGAGTGTCAAGTTTCTCTTCTCCTCATTTTCAAGAATGGCCTCCAACATAAGCATTAACCTCACAGTATGAGCATTTGAGAGTTCTTCTTGATTTTGATCAAGTGCCAAAGAAGGATTTCCGGCTTCAACCTCTAAGGGAGGTTCTTGGCTATCATCCACTTCCGAGGCCTTTTGGACCTCTAAAGCTTCAAGCATTTCTCCCATTTTTGAGTTCAACCTTTCAAGGGCCAAATCACTTTTGGAGACTAGTTTCCAAAAGCTCCTCCAAGTAGGCATTCTATCATGAGCTTAAACTCTCCATTTTTACCATGCTCAATTGTTTCCACTTCCATATACTTGTAGTTGTCATCACAAAAAGTAGAATCATCATAGTGGGGGTTCGGGGAAGGGACGGACAAATAAGCACAATTAGCTCAATGATCATTTTGACCACCACACCTATCACATATACTCCACTCATGGGTTCGAGATTGTGCGCACAATCCGCCCTCCGGAGAATTTAAATAATTTTGCCACGAGTGTGATCCTCCACAATAAGGATAAGGGTCATCAAAGCATGAACAACTACCATCCAACCAATTTTCATTATGTGATGCCATTTTCAAAAACTAAGAAAATAAACATGAAACAAACAAGAAAAATAAACAAAGATAAGAAAAATAATTACAAAAATATTAACAAGTTTGGACCAAAGCACATTTGTTTACTTCTCAAGCAACCTAAATGCGCCAAATTATTCCCTGGCAACTGCGCCAATTTTGATGGTGTCCAAATCAACTACTCAAAAGTAAGAGGACACAGTCACATGAAATATAATATACCCAACTATGAGTCGGGGCCTAATCTCACAAAGAACAATATGTTGGCGATTAGGCGTGGAAGAGAATTATGTCTAAATGCAAAAATGCAAACTAACCTAGAAAGCAAGTAAAATGATCAATGGCTACAAGCATGGATACACAGGGAATTACACTCAGGTAACAATCTAATGTATTTTACGATTTTACAAATATGAGCGAGTTTGTGTTAATTAGCCATGGATAATAAATCTATATTAGCTTCTTCCAAAGACTAAAAAGACTTCCTAATTGAATTATCCCTAAAACAATTAAGAGATTAAGAATATCTGATGTGGCTACAAGTAGTTCAATCCTATCCTTGGGTAGAATCTATAAAATAAGAGTTAACGCCTCAAGTTCCTGTTAATTAATCTTTCCCAGCTCCAAATTACCTTTTCCAAGATTAATTCGAAATTAATGGGTGAGTCCTTGGGTTAGCTAATCCCTTTGGAAACAGTAATGAATAAGAAGAATTAGAGATATATAATTTTCTTCATAACAAAATAAAAATCGTTCAATGCATAAGTACAACAGGAGATTTAATCCAAATTTTGAATATGAATATTCCCATAAACAACATTCACGTATTGGAATAAATACACCACACTTATGTATTCAATAAAAAGCAAGGAAATGAATAAATGAGTAAAAATGGGTAAGAAAATCTCAACTAAAAGCTTCAAATATTCAAGTCCCAAGTGTGTGTGCAAGAACCCAGCTCCAAGACTTGTGTTCTCCAGTATAGAAGATCAAAAATTAGCCAAAGATGTGTTTCCAATAAGCTAGGTCGTGTATTAAATGGTTTGGGAGACAAACATGTGAAATGCCAAACCTGCCCATATTTCTGCCCAGGTATGTGAATCGCGTTTGCAAAAACAAGAGTGCGATCGCGTAGAATAATGCTGCCAAGCACCGCGATCGCAAACTGAACCTCGCGTTCGCGTAGAACACTTGACCAGCCGCTGACCTGCTTTCTTCATCGCGTTAGCATAAAGCCAAACGTGTTCGTGATAGACTTCTTCTTAATGGACGGCGATTGCATCACTCCACCTTGCAATCGTGTAGATTATTTGACCTGTCGCTGGCTAGATATTCCTTCTTCGTGTTCGCAGCATTTCCTCCGTGTTCGTGATGGATATTTTTCTGGACTTCCCCGATCACATAAGACTCTTCGCGGCGAAGAGCATTGACTGGCTGCAGTCCATTTTTCTCATTTTAACACATTCTGACTTGTTTTCTTTCGTATCTTCTCTAAATCACCTGATACCAGAAATATGCCAATAAACCTCAACAAATCCCTTAATTCTCAACAAAATCATACAAAAGCCTAAGTATCAAGAAGAGATAAGTTGGTAAAATACCAACTTATCAGTGACCAAATTTTACCTACCATATAATACACATCCTTAACCGCTCTACTGGTAGACACCTAATCAATCCCACATTCTTCTGAAGTAGTAATAAGACTTCCATAAGCCAATAAGGACCCATCGTAGCTTCCACTCATAGGCACACAAGGACCTCTGAACTACTAGCTTCAACTACGAATATATATTTGCAACCCATTATCAATTCAAATAAGAACTACACTTCTCTTCATAAGTTACAACCTCGTGGAACCCAATGCATCAGATATACAAATCCTCGAGTCTTTAAAGTCCTTACTTAACTTGTTCATCATCTCTACACAGAAAAATAATGCCAACAACCTCTTGAACCAAACTCCTCAAACCAAGATCTCTAAGAAGGAAAAATCTTATATGTAGGAAGATCATAATACATCAAATACTATGAACCTCAAGTTCTGTCAAGCACAAACTCCTCAAATCGCCTATCTAGAACGCATACAACCAGCTATCTAACCATTAACACACTTTCACTATCCACCAACAATGGAATGGTTTTCACTTTTGAAATCTCTATACCTCAAAAGTGCAAGATCCCTCATCCTAGTGAACATGCCTACTCAAAGAGAACCCTGAAGTCACACCTGCAAGCATCTAAAAACGTGCATTTTCATCAATTCTTCTATGTCATGCATCTAAAATCTGAACCTTGATGACTGACTATTACATAATTGACGCTTAGTCAAATTGTCCATAGACCCCATTAGTAAGCATACTTTGCAACACATTCTCCTTCATGGTGATGCTAAAATCAGTTCCAATATGCCTCTTAAACAACTTGAGCTATCTATGCTACCTCTTATCCCAATCCTTCTGTCCAAAGATGAACTGCGACCTGCAAAGCAACCCTAGCTGCACACGACTCTCCACATCCATTATGATGCCCTATCTAAGTACAAGTATCCCATTATCTACTCCAAATCACAAGTAGGATAGTCCTCAAGCTCCTAGAAACCCACTTACATAATAATCAACCATTGAAACTGAGTCTCTCCAAGTTAGTCAAACCACGCAGACTGCCAGAACAAAATTCCTAACACAAAAGTACATGTACGCCCAATCATACCAAAGGAACTAATAATTTCTATTACCATACTGATCCAAGCCACTACTATGCTAATCCAACTTCTTCAGCTTGCCCTTAACCTACCTTCAAGGCATCACTTGTTTTTCCCAATATGCTGTGGCTTTTAATCAAACTCACCCCAAGTGATCCCAAAATGAAACTACATCATCCTAAGATCCATAGGTCACTTTATTCCCCTTCATGCACTCAAAAGTACCTCAAACAAAAATGCTTTCTCTAAGGAGACTTTCAGTGAATCCAAAATGGGTCCTTCCATCTCTCCAACACTACATCGTAGAACCAATAATGATACAAAAATACTCCAAGTCTCTGTCACAATCAGATGTAAATCTTAAATCCTTGGACACACAACGAATTTAGTAACTTCTTAGGTACCACATCTTAGATCATGAACTTATTAGAACCATTCTCAAGAGTCACCCACCCTGCTATATAGTCCCTAGTGCATAGCCAAATATGTCGAACCACTAGTGCTCCATTAGCATACAAATACTCATAAAGAAGAAATATTATCCTTAAGCAACTGAGTGAATCCTTACTTCTCGCACACTATATCCATAAAGAATATCAAACTTGAGTCACTCCACGGGCTTCGTGTCATCAATAAAGTGTAGTACGTTACACATTCAGAAATTCCTTGCCCGAATCATTCTGGATGTCGTCCTCCTCATGTCATAACTAATCCACAAGCATACATTAGACTAGAAACAACAACAAGGCATGTCTGTATGCTCCGATAGTCAATGGTCAACTCCTCCACTTGTCTTTAAGCCACAATCACATCCCCTAAGATCCTACAATGACTTTTCCTCTTTAACTAACATGATCTCACACTGTGACTCAGCTGAATTTCTCATAAGCTTATGTTCACTAATCATAGCACAATCCAAATTATCAAATGCATACTCATCTCTGTGACAGTCGTGCCAGCTTCTTCAAGAGATCCAAACTCTTCTCGTAGTGCATACATTTCACTGGGTAGAAAAAAAACTCTTCATAGAACCCTCATAAGAATTCATACAACCTCTAGCCTTCTCACAAAAGATAACCCGCTGGTTAGCCTTAAATTGTCATCTTCCCACAGCCTTGCCATTGTTACAACCACTATGTAATCAATTGGCATTCCTGAGTTGGCACTCACCCACAAGCCGTCAGAATATGTTTCATTCCACCAATGAAAAATTGAAAGGTTTATCCATACATCCCAAAATCCAAGACTATATTATACACCAAGACGATAATCAATCATCCATATTCATTTGCATCTTAGGCACAACCTCCTCTTCATATTCAAAACTATGTCAATGTAGTCCTTAGTCACGGAATACTTATACAAGGCTAACTTGCCACAGGCATTAAGCCCACTTCTAGGGGCACTACCGGACATAAGACTCCAAAATCACATGCTCACATAACTGAATTACTGAGCCAAAATGCGGTCTAAACCTGGCCACAAGTCCTCTGGACGGACCTATACTCATAACACAAACAAGTTTCTCGCACCACATCTGCGACAACATCACAAGTCATTGGTGATCAATTGATATCAAGTACTCAACATCATATACAAATGAACGGGAAGGAGCTGAAGATATAGGCTTCGAGATGAAATAAAGTCACATGATTCATCCAGATAGATACTGATGTCTCTGTACCTATCCACAAGACTCTACTAGGCCTGCTCGTGACTTTTGAGACCCTTATAACTAAGAGCTCTAATACCAACTTGTCATGACCCAAAATCCCACCAAAGGTCGTGGCACCTAATCCTCTTTCTAGGCAAGCCAACACTCAACAACAACTGTAAAATCCAATTATTAAGTCTTTAACAAAGTCATGATATAAATAAAAGAGGAGAAGAAGTCTCAAAATAACATCATAAACACAAAAGTCCGAGACATGTTCTAAACACGACCACAACTATCTCACAAACTACCAAACCTAGTGTCACATTATCACGAGCATATATAAATAGCCAACTATCTCAACTAAACAATAACATTTGTTTTGAGAGAAGTAAGTAGACAAGGATAAATAAGTAGGGAAGACGGATTCTATGTGCTGTGGATTGGATCAAGTAGAGCAGCTAACCACAAAGTCTTCAAATATGCTCAAACACAAATGGATAGGTACCACTAGTACCTGCCCAAAATCTGCATGAAAATGTGCAGAAGTGTAGTATGAGTATAAACCATGGTACTCATTAAGTATCAACTCTAGCCTCGAAGAAGTAGTAACTAGGGAACTTACACTTACTAATAGTCCAATAAATAAGTGAAAGCATATATAGCAATATAATAAAGCATAGTATCAATATCGTGTAGCCATAAAACCGATGAAACATGGATAAATAATTAACATAGTCAAAATAAGGCATACTACAAGCCTAATTCTACCCAAACATGGTCATAACCTAGACAACGCATATACGCTCGTCACCTCGCATATATATAGCTCCCAAATGAAGCAACAAATAGGAAATAGATCACCTAAGGGATGAATTCTCTCTTAAAAGGATAGACAAGTGACTTACCTCCACCTCGGAACACCTTCAACCTTCCAAAATTGCTTTCCCTTTCAAATCCACTTCCAGCTGACTCATATCTAGTTAAATGTTACTCAATAAGGTCAAATACACATATAAAAATCAATCCCAAACGATAAAGCTTCAATTTTTAATCAATTCCAAAAAGTCAACAAAAGTCAATCTGAGCCCACATGGTCAAAACTCGAGTCCAAGACCAAATCCCTATGACCCATTACCGACGAGTCCAAATATGTAATTAGATTCCAAATTTGAGTCCAAACTGATGCTCAAAACTCCAAAATACACTTTCTTAAGTTCTAAAAAAATCCAAATTTTTCTTGGTCAAATCCATGTTTTGATGTAAAATCTAGTGATAAATTCATGTATAAACCATATATTTAGGATAGAATCACTTACCCCAAGCTTGTAGGTGAAACCCCAGCCTCAAACCTCTCAAAATGAGCTCCAAAAGTTGGGAAAAATAAAATAAAAACCACAAACTCAGCCTTGTTGCACCCTGTTTCGCACAAGTCAAAATAAGATTAAACTAGTGATTTTCCTGTTAATTATAAGAGAGAGTCACCACCTAATATTAAAAGGTATACTAGGGTACTTATTTAATTATTAAGATCATAATCCTATTAGTCTGCTAATCGGTAAGATTTGCATAAGGGTTCTTGTTCTTCTAAGGGAAAGGTGTTAGGCATCCCATAGAATCTACCTAAGGTAGCTCCATAGGACTTTAGACTAGATTCGGGAATTAAATGTCTATTTATATTTTCTATGCTTGTAAACTTGTAAACATGGCTAGGTTTTGAAATACTTTATCTTTGAAGTAAACGGCTATTTGTATAACTTTAGTAAAGTAAGGCTATGAAGAAGTAGGCTTTAGCTATACCTTAAGATTGATTTCAAATCGTGTACCCAAGTTTAGAAGAAAATCGTTTGAGGTATCCTCAAATGCAACTGTGTTCGTTTCGGTTTGTAGAAAACTTGACCTTGAAATCATTTGCCCGATTTGATTTTTTTAAGAAAATGATTGTCGGCTTTTGAATCTGTTTTTGAACTTCAAAGAATTCCATGAAAATGATTAGTACATGTGAAAATGAAAACTATATAGCAATAGTGATTAACTATGTTGAAGTTACTTAACTAGTATAAGTGACCATAATTCCTTTTAATTTTACCTATGATTTTTAGATTGCCTAGGTTTCTAAAGTAATTCAAAGATAACAAAGAGAAAACATAATTCAAAGATAACAAAGAGAAAACATTCACTCAATATTATTAGTCTTATATACACAGAGAGGTAACAACAAATTTTGTAAATCAGTAGAGAAAAGGGAACTCGACTCGTGGTTTGGGCCTGAAGAATGTTAGGCCCAACGAACAGCAGCAGCAGGTTCAGTGACTCCAAATTTCGGCTAAGGTTCTGGGTCTAAGTTATTTGAGAAATCAGCAGGCCCAACCCAGACTCATGCAAAAAAGAAAAAGACAAGGTTACTTGATACGTGGCCCAACATACTATTTAAGCATAAGTAACACCAATATAGGCCCAAGATAGAGCTGTAACAATCAATAGCAGTTAGGAATACAAATTAATGAGAAGTCTCACAGACTAAAGCAATTTACAGTGAGACCTTTATTTTCATTAAACACTTGAGCTAAAGAGATTGGAAAATGTCAATAGATTGAGAGCTTAGGGTAAAATTTCATTCATGTCCAAGACAACCTTTTGGATCCCTAGCACTTTAGAGTTCACAAGGGTCTCAGGGACCCCGAACAGTGCTTGTGTCAGGGAGGGCATCTCAACCACAAACTAATCCTTACTCCTAAATACCCTTAACTACTCACACTCACTCTTCCCTATAGGTTTAAGTGCCAATGAGGCACTCACTGTAACTCCAAAACAGTAGCAATAACACAAAGATATATACACTTCTTACAGAGACTATACAGAGTATTACTATGAATATGAGATAACAAATAATACCAAAGGGATCACAATCCAAACACAAGTGTGTAGTACACTGTTAACACTTTGAACATGCTCAAAACACTCAGAGAAAACAAATTACAGGTGCAAACAAAAGAAGAGAACACCAGCAGGTTATTTCAGAAGTCCAAACAATTAAGTCTTGTAACTTAAGGAGTAGAGAAGATACATGCATATTAGCCTTACTGATCCTACTAATAGATTCAGACTTGCAGAAGTTCTTAGCTGCAGTCATAATACCATAGCCATGTTCAAACTTGGTAAAAGTCCACAATAGATTAAACATTCATGTCTTACTAGGTATATGAGTTAACATCTTCATTCAGAGCTCTGATGAGTATTGACAAGGACTATTCATGCAAGTAGATTGATTTTAACATGTGATCACTTTCTCCTTAAAGGGTTTCTAATCTCATGTTCAAATTAGGTTCATTAAGCGTTAAGGCACAACATTACACTCAAAGCATGGCAGGTAAATATCTGAAGTTTCTCTTAATTCCACAAATGAGTCACAATTAACTTATGCAAACTTAGCAAGGTTCAGCTTTCCTCATGTAACCATGCAACATGAGAGCACAAACATAAACTTGGAATATAAGCAAAAGTCTGTTTTAAAATAAGGATAAGTGCAGAACCCTTAGGAGATATACAAACATACACATGACACAATCCTAAAGAGTGCAAGACCAAAACATGGTAGAGTATCAAATAGCATAGAATCATACCAACATGCTAATTACAAGAGTTCAAAACAATATATTTTTCTCCTTAAGTATGCACAATTCTAGTAGCAGGTTAGTGAGTCCACTTAAATAGGTTCAGTAGATTAGTCCTAACATGATGAAGTTCTAGTTTTAGACTTGCCAGGAACCAAGAGAGAATGCACAAATATAGTAGCTATCAAGCTCTTAGGACAATCAAGGGCACAACTCAGGCTAGGCTGGTAGAACACATATAAGACAATTACAGAGATTCATAAGAGCTTAGTTTTATTATATTCATAGACTTATACAGTGAAGTTCACAGGCATGATCAAACAGTCATGGAGGTTAACAAAAAATCATTACAATGGTCATTCAAGAACTACAGAATCACAGAAAACATATTGGAAAAGAGAAAGTAACCGAAACAACTTAAACTGATATATTTCAACTGAAATGACAGCCATGTAATTAACCTTAAGTGTTCATATCTAGTTTAGCTTTGGTTTATCAGATAATCAACCTCAAGTGCATGATACAAATCAACAACTAATACCAAGGCAAAGATCAAGAGTAAACATGAGAACCATAACACAATCATCAGGAAAATCTAAAAATGAACAAGTGTAAAGAATCATTAAGGCTCTTTAGCTAGTTACATAAGTTTTAATTAACACACAGATTGGTTAACTTAAAGAGAATTCATTAAGCTTGCAAGAGCAGTCAATTAGTGTTAACTTAGTTCCAAGACATTAAGAGAAAAATTTAGCTCATATGCAAATCATGATTATCAAAAACAAGTAATAACAACACATCATGAATAGAAACAATCATCAGAGAACAACAAGGTAGACATGATTTCAACCAAAACAATTAAAAGAAAGGAAGGGTCGAAGTACACTGGCCTTCCTTTGAGCAACAAACCAAATAAGGATTCTTGTTAGCCGTTTAGGAAAAAGAGCTCAAACAATTACCAGTGAATTGAACTCAGAACTGGAAAGAGAGAAAAGATGAAGAATCAGTTAGAACCTAGGGTTTTTTTAGATAGATTCTATAAGCTATTGTACTCATATTAGGTTGTGTTTATTGTGTTAGATTTGTTAGGTGAGAGCATTGAGAGCTCCATTTTATAGTGTATTCAATGCGTTAGGGTTTCATAGATTCAAACTCGGTAGTGGAGAGTGAAGATTACCAAGAGATGCATGCAAAATCGAGTGAAAAATATAAGAGACGGGGGGGAATCAATGGTAGTATTTACCTGAGTGGAGAGCAATTGACCGTTCAAGGCAAAGCCATCCTACAAAGCTCAAAAACACAAAGGTCACTGCATTTGACCTCTCGGTACAGAATCCTTATGATGAAGCTTTGAAGAGACCTCATGCATCCTCCGATTTGATGGAGCATAAGCCAGATAATAGCGATTTGAAGTTTCATATTTAGGTTAGGATTTTTGGATTTGGGCATTTGAATTTTATTGGCAAAAACGGAAAAGGATCGGCGGGATTCGCGGCTTGAGGAGGGAAAAGGGATGATGTCATGGTTGATTTGTTGACCTTGCACGGATTTGTGCAAGGTCTTGTGATTGATGGAGGCTAAGAAGACGTGAGAAATAGAGAGCAAAAAGGGAAACTGGGGTGGCGGTTCATGTAAGAAATGATTAGGGTTTGGGGGTAATTGGGGTTGGGTCTCTAGGTTAAGATAGGGAGATGGGATTTGGGCAGTTGGATCTACTGATCAACGACCCTAATAAATATACATTTAAAGGATTTTAGTAAGAAATATTTATGGCCGTTGGATTCTTGTAATCCAACGGCTGTGATTAAATATGATGGGTGTTTAAATTAAAGGGAAAACTGAGATAAATTTGTGGACCGTTGATCTGAGCAATGGACGGCTTAGATCCATTGTGCTTCTTTTGTGAGTGACATGGAAGGGCGACATGGCAAGATTTTATTGGGTCGGGGAAGATGACAAGGATTTCCACAATGAAATAGAGAGGGGTGTTTGGACTGGATCAGATTTTGTTTGGGCTTGTCGTTTGGGCTGGAATTTATTTAAGGAATAGCGATTTTGTATTTAATTATGCAATTGCAAACGTAGCTATTTCCAATAAAATGCAATAAGAATTATAATAACCAAATAAAATGCTAAATACTGTAATTAATTAATTAGCTACTAAGTATCTTATTTTTATATTTACTACACTAATTTCGAAGTAATTTGAAATAATGGGTTGTGTTGCCAAAGCTTGAGAAATAACTTTGTTAAATTAATTATAAACTTATGTGACGAATATGAAAATTATTTTGATAGTTTGAAAAATAGTAAAGATAATATGCTTGTAGTTATATAATTACGGAATTTATAATTAACACCATTAATTAATTAAACAATAGGTATTATTAATTAGAAAATATCTTTAACATATTTATTGAAAATTAATAAGTGTAAATAAATTAATTTTTAAAAGAAGGGTCAAAGTTGATCGTCAACAAGCCTTAAATAGCTTCTAGAAAGAGCTGTAAAAAATGTGTCCATATGGCCGCATAATAACTTCGCGGGCCGCACAATCACCGTAGATCAGAACAAGTCAAAATTCTGGCCTTATATCCTTCTAGTAAAAGGGCCATAACTCCTTGTATAAAAGTTGGAATGACAAATAATTTACACCACTAATAAAAAAAAAAAACCCAAAGAGCTATAGTCTCATCCAAACCTTACCCAAAAATTATTTAGATTGGGAGAAATGTTCTTTTTAATTCAGGCCATCTACAAAAAAGCCCTGAACTTGCTCCACTTGCTCCAGAAATCACCCGATCCCCTCGAGACTCCATCCAATAATTTCTACAAGTTCAAATACCCTATATGGACTTTTTTAAAGGCTTAAACCACCCACGGGAATATCATAACAAAGAATTGAGGCCTAAGCCGAATAGAATTTTTTAAGTTCTTAAATCGTCATTCTTTCAAAAGTGTGTCCAAATCCCACATAGACACTTTGAATTATTTCCAAACATTTCACACAAGTTTAATTCAACTATATAGACCTATACAAAGTCTCGTAACACCAATCAGAGTCCAATACACATGAAAGTCAACTCTTGGTCAAACTTTTGAGCTTTTAAGTTCTTCAAATTGTAATTTTTGACAAATGGTGTTGAATTCTTCTAGGAACCTCCAATACAAAATCTGAACGTATATAAAACACCAAATTGATTATATGAACCTGTTGGAATCTTCAAATCAAGATTCTGTAACAACCTGACTGGTCATTTCAACTTTAGCATTTTCATTTGATGGTTTGAGACTTCAAGCTGCTTCATATGATGCATCATGACTTGCGTGAATGGTTGGTTTTTCTTTTCGGGATGTTCGGGATTGATTTGATTGGGTAATCCTCATTTGAAAACTTTAAGTTGGAAGAGTTGACCAAAGTTTAACTTTTGAGTAAACAGCCTCGGATTGGCGATTTGATGATTATAATAGGTTTTTATCATTATTTTGGACTTGGCCGTACATTTGGTTTTGAATTAGGATATTCGTAGGAGGATTTGGCCCTATTTATCGAAATATGGCAATTTGAGAAATTGGAGAGTTCATAAGTTCGACCGAGAGTTCACTTTGGTGTTGCCGTGCTTCTATTGCAATTTCGAGACCTTATGTAGGTTCATTTAGTGTTTTAGAACTTGTGTGCAAAGTTTGGTTGTGATCCGGAATATCCAAGTGTGATTCGGATGCGTTCGACAAAGTTTGGAGGTTTGAAAGTTAAGACAATGGTTTGATCTTCGTTTCTTGGCTTTGATGTTAATTGTGGTGTTTCAAGCCTTTGGATAAGTTTGGTTAAATTATATGGACTTATTGGTATGGTTGGACGGGATATCGAGGGGCTCTGTGAGTTTCGGGGTGGTTTCAGATCAATACTAGGAGGACTGAGTGAATTGAAAGCACACTTGACATACAGGCATAGAGATGCATTTTCCTCATGCTGTACGGTACTCTATCATTTGTGACTTCACATATACATTGACATGTAGGTATAGAGATGTACTTTGCTCATGCCATTTGATAATGAAACATCCTACCTATTGTCAAAAGTTTTTGGGACGATGATGTTTGCATTGCTTGTTTTCTTATGCCCCTGATGTTTTTCGCCATCACAAAGGTAAAATTGCATTCCTGTAGTGTATGTTCAGGAGCTGGGGGCTCTATCAATCACGCTGGCATGGCTAGTCAAGCGTTCACAAAGGCATAAGGTCTCCGCGTTCGCATAGTGGTCTAGCATGGCTGGGTGTTTGGTGCTCGTGTTCGCGGTTTGGGTGACACGTTTGTGCTGCTTTTCAGCTAGGTAAGCTTCACAATCTCATGGATGTTTTCGCGATTACATTGAAGGGTTTTTGCAGAGGGCAGCTTTCTTCTCGTGAATGCGAAGTAGGTGACGCGTTCGCCATGGGTATAACTGGGGAGAAATTTTAAGTGTTATATTTCGGGACTTTACCCATTGTTCCATATTTTCAGCCCTAGACTCCGAGAAGAGGAGATTTTGAAGATTAATTTTACTACTACCTTGGAGGTGAGTGATTTTCACTTGGATTTAAATTTATATATTGATTATCAATGGGCTTCTACACCTAAAACATGAAAATTTGAGATGTAATTTGGGGTATTTGCCTACACTTTAAGAGAGTGTATTTGGGAATTTGAGCACCGAATTGGAATCAGCTTTGGGAATTAACTCCATATTTGTACTCACCAGGTTATGAGTCATCAAATTTTGGTATTGGTTCCGAATTTCGGGCACGCAGGCCTGGGTGGGCCTTTGTTGACTTTTGGTGAATCCTTCAAAGATCTAGGCTTTATTGATTGAGATTACTTCCTATTTCATTGGTTGACTTGATTTATGGTTATCAAGATTCGAGCCAGTTAGAGGTGATTTCTCAAGGGAATGAAATTTTAGAGCATTGGGCTAGCCCCGATGAGGTAAGTGTCTTGCCTATCATTGGTTGAGAGAATTTTTCCTACTAGTTGATGTTGTTTGCTACATGTGGTGGTGATGTATATATGAGATTTTCACGACCCAAATCTCAACACGTCGTGATGGCGTCTATCACAGTACTAGGCAAGCCGACAATCACAAAATAACTACGCAGTATAAACTAGAAGCATTATATATTAAGTTTAACATTGAAAAATATCATAAATAACCGACACGAACAACTGCACCTCAACTACAAAATCTCTCAAAATCCGGGTGTCACCGAGTACATGAGCAACTAAGTGTTAACACAGTCTAATCTCTAATACAATTGTCAGAAAGATAGAACACTACAGAATAAAACTGAAAAGAATGAGAGTCGAGGTTTGCAAGTATCAAAGCAGATACCTCAAATGTCTCCTAGAAGATATTGCACCGAGTCTAGCAATCACTGGGGTTAGATCTACCTGGATCTACACACAAAGTGCAGAGTGTAGTTTGAGTACAACCGACCCAATGTACTCAATAAGTAACATGACTAAACTTCGGCTAAAAGCAGTGATGAGCTCAGAAAGGTACAGTCCAAATCCAGATAATAACATTACATATATGGCAGGGAGATGACAGTAATAACTCAAAGAAATTACATAATCAATTCGTACACAGTACAGAAATGTAGACATGCTTTTAAGTTTAACAGTTTAAGCTCAACTCTGTTAAAACGTGCCAAGTATAATTGATATGACGAATGTTACATCTCTATGTCTACATGTCAGATGTGCATGTCACATGTAATGCATCACAATGATAAATTCATGTAATCTCACTCTCAGAGTACTCAATCTCACTGTCTCACACTCCCACTCATCACTCTCAATCGCTCAGCACACTCAATCACTTAGCATTGTACGGTACCTAAGCTCATTGCTGGTATGTCAAACTCCGGAGGGACGGATCCTGCCCAAGCATTAATATAAGCCAACCTAGCCTATTGCAGCGTGAAGCCCAATCCCATAATGAATCCACAAAACCTGTTGCGCTGTGCAGTCCGATCCCATAATGAATCACAAAACATGCTGCGGTGTGCAACCCGATCCCATAAATATCACTCACAATCCGACCCTCAGGCCCCAACTCAGTCATCAATCTCTCCGGTCTCTCGGGCTCACAAATCCCATGCCAATCAGCCCAAAACAATGATAACAGAGACTGAGATATGATATGCAAATGATGAATGTGACTTAGTACATAATTACAATTTAAGCGAATAACTCAAAAGCAGAAATGACCTTAGTGGGTCCCAATAGAATAAGCATAAAGCCTACGCATAATTTCTAACATGGATCGCAACTCAATTACTCTAACACGCAGGGATTACATGAGTAGCAACAAGATTTGGTAACTACATAGTACCACGGAATCGGCCGAGCCACATTACCACGATGCACGCCTACACGCCCGTCACCTATAACGTGCATGCCTACATGCCTCTCAGTACTAAGTTTAGAAGTGTTACTTACCTCAAACTGACAAATCAAAACTCCAACAAGCCCTTCCCTGCGAATCGGCCTCCGAACGACTCGAATCTGGCCATAAACAACTTAATACAATCAATACAAGCTATATGAATCGATTCTATATGATAAAGCTAAGTTCTTTAACCAAAATCAAAAAACGTCAACCCAAAAATTCATCCCTGGGCCCACGTCTAGGAACCGAAAAAAATTACAAAATCCGAACACTCATTCAATAACGAGTCCAACCATACCAAAATCATCCAATTCCGACCTTAAACAGCCTTTCAAATCCTAAAAATATAGTTTATGAAGTTTCTACAATTTTCCCCAATTCGTTCAACCCAAAACTCAAATTAAATGGTAAAAACAATGATAGATTCATGTATATTAACCAAATGTGAGTTAGAATCACTTACCCCAATCAACTCCTTGCAAATCCCATCAAGAATCACCTCAATCCTAGCTCCCAAAGTCCAAATGTGAAATAATACTCTAACCCTCGTTTTTGAAATTAAACAGTCTGCCTAGTTGTTCCTCTTCACAATCACGGAAAGACCCTCACGATCGTGGAGAACAAACAATGCTGCCCTCAAAAATGACCTAAGCGCACGCAGAACACCAGCCGCAAAAGCGATGCACAGAAACTCAAACCTATGCGATCACGGACTCTGTCTCACGATCACGAAGAACAACTGCGTGGGCTTCCTAGGCCTCCTTTTCCTTCTTCACGAATGTGTCACCGCTCACGCGTTCGCGTAGCACTGACTCCCATAGCATCGAAATCGCGGACAAATTCTCGCAAACGCGTAGAACAATTTCACCAGTCACCCTAACAAGCCTTCGCGATCGCACTCTTTCACTCGTGATCACGTATAAGGAAACCAGCAACAGGCATAACAACAATCCAACAAGTCCAAAAATGAGCCTAACATGATCCGAATCACACCCGAGGAACCCGAGATCCCATCCAAACATACCAACATATCCTAATACATCGTACGAACTTAGTCGAAGCCTCAAATCGCATCAAACAACATCGAAAATGCAAATCGGACCCCAATTTAAGCCTAATGAGCTATTGAACTTCAAACTTCTAAACCTAATGCCGAAACACACCAAATCAACTTTGATTGACCTTAAATCTTGTACACAAGTGAGAAAGGACACAATCGACCTATTCCAACTCTCGGAATAAAAATCCGAGCCCGATAACAAGAAGGTCAACTCTCGGTCAAACTTCTCAACTCTCCAAACCT
The DNA here is from genome assembly GCA_002018475.1 of Nicotiana obtusifolia. NCBI lineage: Eukaryota > Viridiplantae > Streptophyta > Magnoliopsida > Solanales > Solanaceae > Nicotiana > Nicotiana obtusifolia. The sequence goes on along the minus strand of MCJB01048630.1, from coordinate 194,184 downwards.
TCAATTTTCCAACTTCGCCAATTCAAGCCAAAACGACCTACAGACCTCCAAATCAAAATCCATACATAATCCCAAGTCTAAAATCACCATACGAAGTTATCGGAACCATCAAAACTCCATTCCGGAGTTGTTTACTCACAAGTCAATATCCGGTCAACTCATTCAACTTAAGCTTCTAACTGTGGGACTAAATGTCCCAATTCATTTTAAAACATCCCCGAAACCAAATCAACCTCTCCGGCAAGTCACATAACAACAAATGAAAATAGAATAAGAAATAAATGGGGGGAACGGGTCTACAATACTCAAAACGACCAGACGGGTCCTTAAATTCTCCCCATCTTAAACGAACATTAGTCCTCGAATGGGTCTAGAATCACACCTGGAGTCTCAAATAAGTGTGGATAGCTGATCCGCATTGCCCGCTCGGTCTCCTAAGTAGACTCCTTGATTGGGTGACCTCTCCACTATACTTTCACTGAAGCTATATTCTTGATCTCAACTTTCGAACTTGCCAATCCAAAATGGCCACCAGCTCCACATCATAGGTCAAATCCCCATCGAACATAATCGTGTTGAAGTCCAAAACATGAGACGGATCACCGAAATACTTCCGGAGCATGGAAACATGAAACATTGGGTGAACACTCGATAAACTAGGTGGCAATGCAAGCTTGTAAGCCACCTCTCCAATCCTCTCAACCTCAAAAGGGCTAATATACTAAGGGCTCAACTTGCGCTTCATCCCGAATCTCATAATACACTTCATGGGCGAAACTCTGAGCAATACCTTCTCTCCCACCATGATTGCAACATCACGAATCTTCCGATAGGAATAACTCTTCTGTCTAGACTGTATTGTGCGAAACCGATCCTGAATCAACTTAACCTTTTCCAAAGCATCCTGAACCAACTCAGTACCCAAGCTCAAATCAACCAATCGGAGACCGACACCACCTCCCATAGAAGGCCTCATACGGAGCCATCTGAATACTCGATTGGTAGCTGCTGTTGTAGAAAAACTATGCAAGCAGTAGAAACTGATCCCAAGAACCCCGAAATCCATGACACAAGCTTGTAGCATATACTCCAATATCTGAATGGTGCGCTCGGACTGTCTATCCATATGATGGTGGAATGTTGTAGTCAACTCAACTCGCGTGCCTAACTTTCGCTGCATTGCTCTCCAAAACTTCAATGTGAACTGCGTGCTCCGATCAGAAATAATGGACACCAACAGACTGTGAAGGCGAACAACCTCGCGGATATAGATATCAGCCAACCGCTCAGAAGAATAGATAGTCCCAAATGGAATGAAATGCGCGGACTTAGTCATCCAGTCCACAATCACCCAAAAAGCATCAAATTTCTTCAAAATTCATGGGAGCCTAACTACGAAGTCCATGGTGATACGCTCCTATTTCCACTCAGGAATCTCAAGCCTCTGAAGCAAACCGCACAGCCTCTAATGCTCGTACGTCACCCGCTAACAATTCAAGAATCGAGCTACAAACTCCACTATATCTTTCTTCATTCTCCTCCACCAATAATGCTGCCCCAAATCCTGATACATCTTAGCGGCACCCGGATGAATGGAATACCACGAACTGTAGGCCTCCTCAAGAATCAACTTACGCAACCCATCCATGTTAGGCATACAAATCCGACCCTATATCCATAGCACCCCAACATCCCTAATAAAAACCTCCTTGGCATCATCGTGCTGAACCGTGTCCTTTAGGATAAGAAAATGGGGGTCATCATACTGATGCTCTCTGATACGATCATATAAAGAAGACCGAGAAACCACGCAAGCTAGAACCCGACTAAGCTTCGAAATATCTAACCCAACGAACTGATTGGACAAGGCCTGAACATCTGATGCGAGCGGTCTCTCACCATCAGGAATATACAAGGCTGCCCATACTCACCGTCTTTCTACTAAAGCAATCGGCCACCACAGTGGCCTTCCTGGAATAATACAAAATGGTAATATCATAGTCTTTTAATAACTCCAACCATCTTCACTGCCTCAAATTTAGATCATTTTGCTTGAACAAATGCTGAAGACTCCGATGATCTGTAAATACCTCACAAGACACGCATCAGAGATAATGCCTCTAAATCTTTAATGCATGAACGACGGTCGCCAACTCTAAATCATGAACAGGGTAGTTCTTCTCATTAGGCTTCAACTAGCGTGAAGCATAAGAAATCACTCTACCCTCCTACACCAAGACACACCCAATACCAATCCGAGAAACATCACTATACACTGTATAAGAACCCGACGCTGAAGGCAAAACTAGAGCTGAAGTTGTGGTCAAGGCAATCTTGAGCTTCTAAAAGCTCTCTTTACACTCATCAGACCACGTGAATGGAGCACCCTTCTGGGTCAACCTGGTCAAAGGCGTAGTACTGGACGAGAAACCCTCCACGAAGCAACAATAATATCTGGCCAAGCCAAGAAAACTCTGAATCTCAGTAGCTGAAGACGGTCGGAGCCAACTTTGAATTGCCTCAATCTTCTTTGGATCTACCTTGATCCCCTCGGTGGACACCACGTGCCCCAAGAACACCACCAAACTGAGCCAAAACTCACACTTGGAGAACTTAGCGTAAAGCTTCTCCTCCCTCAATGTTTTGTATGATCCTCCTAGCTACGTGAGTACATTAGGATATCATCAAGAAATACTATGACAAACGAATCAAGATATGGCTAGAACATACTATTCATCAGATGCATGAATGTTGTTGAGCCATTGGTTAGCCCAAATGACATCACAAGAAACTCATAGTTACCATAGCGGGTCCCGAATACCGTCTTCAGAATATCCGAGTCCCCAATCTTCAACTAGTAATACCCAGACCTCAAATCAATCTTAAAGAACACTATAGCTCCCTGAAGTTGGCCAAATAAGTCATCAATGCGCGGCAAAGGATACTTATTCTTAATTGTAACTTTGTCCAACTGTCTATAGTCAATGCACATCCCCATTGTCACAACACAAAATCCACTATAGGCCATGATGGCGCCAACGTCGTCGTTAGGCAAGCCAACGGTGAACTATCACGTACATTGTTCATTTTATTACTTTCAAAATCATAAACTTTTATTAAGTAAGGAAATTTACACCTTTAAAATTCACGGGTACATACATAATTAGTATTGAATAAAATAAAAATATGATAATATGCAAATCTGTAAGCATTAACTAGAATATCCCCAAAACCTGATGCCACAAGTGCAAGAGCATTTACTAAGGAGTACAATAATAATACAACATCTGTATGGAATGTAAATAAGACAGGATAAAGACGACGGAGACTCTATTGGCTGCGATACATAGCCTGGAATGCAGCTACACCATAAAGTCTCCTCATCAGTTGCGCCTATGCACCTAGATGTCCACCAAATGAACCTGTCAGATCCTACACATTTAGTGTAGAAGTGTAGCATGAGTACATAAATCAACGCGTACCTAGTAAGTATCTTGCCTAACCCCGGAGAAGTAGTGACGAAGGGCTAACATCAACACTTACTAGAGGTCCAATAAAGTAAAATGCTAAATACTAAACAGATATGAAGCACAACAGTAATAGTGGAATAAAACACTAATCAACATAATCTTTCAAAATTTCTTTTAATGATATAAATTTCTCAATCTCGTATTCCATCTTAACAGCTCAGAAAATATCAAGTGCCAATATCAAATGAATAAGTAATACCATATGAAATGCCAGGCATCAATGGAAGGATAATCTCGTGAATATTCGGACTGCTGGCGATATAATGCACGATTATGCTGAGGTCGTACGGCCCGATCCGGAATAATGTGTACACTGTCGAGGGTCGAGCGGCATGAACCATAGATGTATCTATTATACTGCCGAGGCGCTCAGCCCGCTCCACAAGAAAGGAAGAAACTTATCAAATCACGAGGCACTTGCTTACAACATAGATACAGGTGTATAATAGTGAATATACCACTTTACGTTTATCAAATATCTTGGCAACAACTCGAGGTGATAAAGCTCGATATATATATATATATATATATATATATATAAGTGTGTGTGTGTGTGTGTGTGTGTGTGTGTTTGTCTGTTTCAAAATCAATTTCAATATTACATGATAAAGTCCTAAGTCTACCCGGACATAAACATGATTTAGCTACATATAGACTCTCGTCACTTCGTGCGTATGTAGCACCCACAACTAGTAGCACATAACAATTACATCACCTAGGGGGTAGTTTCCCCCACACAAGGTTAGACAGGAGACTTACCTCGCTCCGAAGTTCCATTATCGACTCCATTGCCTCTCTATTACCTCAAACCAATGCCTATCGATCTGAAACTAGTCAAACAAGGTGCAAATCAATCAAAATATACCCCAACACGTATAATTAATAATTTATTATAATTCTCAACTCCGCTCGAAAAAGTCAACAAAGTTAACCCCTAGGCACACGTGCCCGAATTCCGAAAATTCTTGAAGATAATCATTACCAATAATACCACGAACTCGAATATATAGTTTATTCGTAATTTTATGTCAAATTTCATGGTAAAAATCTAATAATACCAAATTCTAGGTTTTCTTCAAAATCCCACAATTTTCCACAACTTTCCATGTTCAAATCCATGTATAATTCATGTATTTAACTCACAGTGTGAAGAAATCACTTACCTAGTGGAGGATGACGAAAAAGCTCCTTCCAAATCACCCCAAGATCGGCTCCAATAGAATAATTGGGATAAAATGCGCCAAAACCCGTCTTTCCTTATTTATAAACAGCCCAGACGACCTTCATCTTGAATGCGCCTTTGCCCCTGCGTTCAAGAAACACAATCTGCTTCAGCTCCAAAATCCTTCTTCGCGATCGCGAAGACAGGCTCATGAACGCGATGCCTTACCAGGCCTGACCATCGCGAACGCGGCACCATCCTCACGAACGCGTAGGCCAAGACTCCCAGGCCCAGTTTCCCTTACGCGAATTCGACCAGTCAATCGCAAATGCGATGCACAACTTCCCAAACCTTCACGAACGCGACTGCCTTATTGCGAACGCGTTGAACAAAAAGGCCTCCAGTCCAACACCTTCTTCGTGAACGCATTTCTTCCTCCGCGTTCGCGAAGAACAAAACCAACAACAGTAAAACAGGGAGAAATGACCCTAAACCATCCCGAAACACACCCTCAAGTCCTCGAGACCCCGTCCAATCACACCAACAAGTCCCAAAACATAACACGTACCTGCTCGAGGCCTCGAATCATACCAAACAACATCAAAATTACAAATCGATGATCGAAACCTTTCTGTAAACTTTCAAACATTCAAACTTCGACAATGCGTTTGATTCATACTTAAACATTCCGGAATGACGCCAATCTTTACGCACAAGTCCACTCCAAATAAAAGGAATTCTTAAACATTCAAAATGCCAACTTTCAATAATAAGTGCCGAAATGCTCCCAGACCACCCGATACTCAACCAAACACACGCCCAAGAATATCTGAATTCATCACCCCAGATGGAACAATAGAGTATTACATGAAATAGCTAATGACAGGAATAACATCCAATGCCCAAAGACTCCTCCATAAGCAATGCTACGCTGAATGAACACATCCGGCCTGATATAGAGTACACATTCACATTAAACCCACCAACGAACCTTAAGCCGATTCTGATCATATGATACTGGGCCAACAACCTTTCAGGGATACACAATGGCCCTATTCATGACACACACGAGCAGCCGTCCAATCCGGAACTAACTCCCATAGTCCACAACCAAAGGAATAGAGCATCTTTCAGGCATAAACTCTCACATTAACAATAGCACCAGAATCTCCAAACTTGGTTTCAATCCTTAAAAATCAAGTGACTAACATGTCACCCTTATACAATTTTCCCGTGGGATACGCTCCCGCGACCTTCCACACCAGGTAGCAAAGTCTACACCTCCATACCACCAACCGTACTAATACTATAAAGCAAATCACGAATCCGCAAATTAATATACAATGCCTCTTACATAGGACACCGTTCTCAGGCGACCCTAAGATAATGCTAGCTTACTCTGAACATCTGAATTCTTCCCTGCTCTTTCGAGCTCGTGACATTCTTATCAACACCGAGCCACAACCTTGATGCTCAACTTGCAATTCCCATGCCGCTCACTGCACCTATCATGCCGCTATGCAAGAGTACAAGAATTCATAATAACCCCTAAACTACTAGTAGAATAAAACATTTCTTTGGCTAGAAGTCTTTCACTTAACTCATTTCAGAAGAACCATTGCAACACACAACTGAATTCCCAGGACAGCAAAAAATACAAACCTCAAGTCGTGGTCTAAACCGCTATATTTCTTCAGGGATCCATTTACACATAGCAAGGCCATTTGAATCAAATACCTCCCAAATCAATCAAATTACGGTGGTTGTCAAGCCAGCACGTACAGCCACAAACCACATGTATAACTTAACACGTCGAAGGAACTGATCATTGCCTCAATCATGTTGATTCAAACCATTACTAACCAACCCCACTTCTTCCGATTTACTCTTCACTTGCCTTAGAAATAATAATATATCCATTCAAAAACATAACGAAACTCAACCAACACTCATCCCGAGTGACCCCAAATCACGAGACCACATCGTTTCAATACCCATGAACCATCTCATACCCTCCTCGTGCGCACAATGGCATCTCCAACTAGTACACCCATTCTGAAGACCTTTCGTGAATTGGAAGCTATTTTTTCCATTTTGCCAATACTGCCCCGTCAACCCGGTGATAACATAGAAAATTCCCCAAGTATTCTTCACACTCTGTTGCAAAATCCCGGTCTTCAGTCACATAATGAACCCAAAAATCCTTAGACACCGCGCTTAAATTCTTGAACCCATTAGAACCACTGTTGAGAGTCACACACCATGACCCGGTCCCGAATATAACCAAACTTCAATGCTTAGTGAGAACATGAACACTCCTAAGGAAGCAACCAGATGGATTATTTTCCTTGTACATCACATCCATAAGAAGCATAAACTCTGAGTCATCCCAAAACATACACATGAATTGATAAGGCGAACGCGTTGAACAAAAAGGCCTCCAGTCCAACACCTTTTTCGCGAACGTGTCTCTTCCTCCACGTTCGCGAAGAACAAAACCAGCACCAGCAAACCAGTAACAGCAAAATAGGGAGAATGTCCCGACACCATCCCGAAGTACACCCGAGGCCCCCGGGACCCCGTCCAATCACACTAACAAATCTCAAAACATAACACAAACCTTCTCGAGGCCATGAATCACACCAAACAACATCAAAACTACGAATCGACGATCGAAACCTTTCTTTAAACTTTCAAATATTCAAACATCGACAACGCGTCCGACTCATACTTAAATATTCCCGAATGACGCCAAACTTTACGCACAAGTATAAATCACGATACGAACCTATTCCAAGGCTCAAAACCTCAAATGAAAATCAATAATATCAAAGTCCACTCCAAACGTAAGGAATTCGTAAACTTTCAAAATGCCAAATTTCCATAGACACGAACACACGCCCAAGTCCGAAATCATCATACGAACCTATTTGAACCTTCAAATCCCGATTCCAAGGTTGTTTACTCAAAAGTTAAATCTTAGTTAACTCTTCCAACTTAAAGCTTCTGAATTTAAAATTTTCATTCCGAAACAACTTCAAACTTCCCAAAATTCAATTCCGACTACACATACAAGTCATGATACATGAAGTGAAGCTACTCAAGGCCTCAAACCGCCGAACGACGTGCTAGAACTCAAAACTACCGTTCAGATCATTACACGCATTAGTACTATTCTTCTTTTTCACAAACAAAATCAGTGCACCCTAAGGCTATACACTAGGCCTATTGAACCCTTTATCAAGAAGCTCTGAAGCTTCTCTTTCAATTCCTTTAACTCTACTGGTGCCATATGACGGAGGAATAGAAATGGGCTGAGTGCCCGGCACCAAGTCAATACCAAAATTAATGTCCCTGTCGGGTGGCATGCGCGGCAGGTCTGCAGGAAACACATTCGGAAAGTCTCGCACTACCGGAACAGAATCAATGGTAGGAGTATCAGCACCAACATTCCTCACAAAAGCCAAATATTACAAACACCCCTTTCCAACCATTCGTTGGGCCTTCAGATATGAGATCACCCTACTAGGAACATAGTCCAGAGAACCTCTCCACTCGATCCTAGGTAATCCCGGTATCACCAACTTCACAAACTAGGGACTCACGGGGCATATCCAAATAATGAGCAAAATATGATGATATATACGAGGAACCAAGGCCAAATAATATGGTAACATCCCTGTGGCATACTGAGACAACACATGTGATCACTATGTCTGAAGCAACAGTCTCTGGTCTGGCAGGGAAAGCATAGCATCGAGCTTGACCGCCACCTGATCGTCCTCCCTCTCTAGGGCGACCTCTAGCTGCTTGAGCCCAACCCCAACCTAGCTGAGCAGGTGGTGAAGTAACTGGTGTGGAAGTCATAACCTGACCCCTCTGCTGAAATGGACCTCCAAAAAAACGGGGACAATGTCTCATCACATGACCAAACTCTCCACACTCAAAGCAACCCCGCTCTGACAATGGCAGTTGGTACTTAATCGGACCGCGAGAACCAGAATAACTACTAGAAGGACATGGTACTTATGAACCCTGAACTGATGGAACACTAGATGAACTCTGAGCTGGGACGGCGCTGAGAAATGATTGACCCGGACGAGCATTGTATGAACCATGACTAGCTGATGCACCATGATGAACCGGACGAGCCATCTGAGTGGGCCTATAAGGATGATCCCTGTTGTGGTGGAACTGTCCTCCAGAAGAAACACCGTTGAAACCACCCGAACCACGAGGCCTCTTAGCCTCCCTCTCCTCATGCTCCTGACTATGAACCTGCTCTAGATTCCTAGCAATATCAACCACCTCGTCGAATGTAGCACCTGAGGCAATCTCCCGAGACATTATGAAGCGCAATCCATAGTTCAGGCCATCAATGAACCTCCTATCCTCTTCCTCTATGTCGGAACCAACAAGATCGCGTTACGAGCAAACTCTGAAAATCTTATCTCATACTAGGTCACTAACATACCCTTCTGGCTTAGCTGCTCAAACTACCTACGCAACGCCTTCTTGCGGGTCTGTGGAACAAACTTCTCTAAGAAGAAAACTGAGAACTCATGCCACATAAGTGATGCAGCGCCGGCTGACCTGCTCATCTCATAGGCCTCCCACCATTTGAAGGCTGCCCCCCAACAGCTGAAAAGTAGTAAATGATACTCCACTAGTCTCAAGAATACCCGCCGTGCAAAGGATCCGCTGGCACCTAGTTAAGAAATCCTAAGCATCCTCTGACTCAGCCCCAGTGAATGCTGGAGGCCCGAGCCTCCCAAACTGCTCTAGCCTCTTCTACTCCTCGTCACTCATAGGTGGAACCACCTGGGCCTGAACAACTACAACCGGCTGGGCTGGTGGTACCCCGGTGTTTGAAGCCCTTGAACAACCTTTGCTCTAGAGTACGAACCGCGGGAGTCTAAGCACTTCCCCAGCCTGAGAAGTGGATGGCGCGGCCTGAACTGGTGCCTGAGCTGGTCCTCCAGGCTCAACCACATCTGGTATCTGTTCCTAAGCTGGAGCAACTGGTGGCTTCACAGGAGCTACTCTAGCTGATGTACGAGCTGCACCTCAGCCTCTACCACGACACCAGATCCTCGCGGCCCTAGCTGGTGGTATTGATGCCCGCTCACCCGATCAGGTCATGCGTGCCCTCAACATCTGTGAGAGAATAGAATCATAGAAGGTTAGTTTTCCGAAATCAACAAATTCGCACGACTAGAATACAAGAAAGTTAGGTTTTCTAATAGGTTCGGTAGCCTCTCGAAGATAAGTACAGACGTCTCTGTACCGATCCGTAAAACTTCACTAAACTTCTTATGAGTCGTGAGACCAAAGTAACCTAGGATCTTATATCAACTTGTCACGACCCAAATATCAACATGCTGTGATGGCGCTTATCACAGTACTAGGCAAGCCGACAGTGAAAAAATAACTACACATTTTAAACTAGAAGCATGAGATATTAAGTTTAATAGTGAAAAACTCATAAATAACAGATATGAACAACTGCAACTCAACAACAAAATCTTTCAAAATTCGGTGTCACCGAGTACATGAGCAACTAAGTGTCAACACAGTCTAAATCTCTAATACAATTGTCTGAAAGATAGAACAGTACAGAAAAAGCTAAAAAGAAGGAGAGTCGAGGTCTGCGGGCGTCAAAAAAGCTACCTCAAATGTCTCCTACCAGATACTACACTGAGTCTAGCAACCACCGGGTCCAGATGTACCTGGATCTATACACGAAGTCTAGATTGTAGTATCAATACAACCGGCCCAATGTACTCAATAACTAACAGGACTAATGTTGGGCTAAAAGCAGTAATGAGCTTAGAAAGGTACAGCCCAAATCTAGATAATAACAGTACATATGTAACAGTGAGATGACAGTAATAACTCAAAGAAATTCCATAATCAATTCTTATGCAGTACAGAAATGTAGACATGCTTTTAAGTTTAACAGTTTAAGCTCAACTCTGTTAAAATATGCCAAGTATAACAGATATGAGGAATCTTACATCTCTATGTATACATGTCAAATATGTATGTCACATGTAATGCATCACAGTGATAAACTCATGTACTCACACTCTCAGAGTACTCAATCTCACTGCTCACACTCCCACTCATCACTCTCAATCCCTCAGTACACTCAATCACTTAGCACTATACGGTACATGCGCTCACTGCTGGTATGTCAGACTTCGGAGGGGCGAATCCTACCCAAGCACTAATATAGGCCAACCTGGAATGCTGTGGCGTGCAGCCCGATCCCATAATGAATCAAAAAAACCTACTGCGTCGTGCAGCCCGATCCCGTAATGAATCAATAAAACTTGTTGCTGCGTGCAGCTCGATCACATAATGAATCAATAAAACATGTTGCGACGTGCATCCCGATCCCATAATGAATCAACAAAACCCGTTATGGCGTGCAGCCTGATCCTATAAATATCACTCACAATCCGGCCCTCAGGCCCTAACTCAATCATCAATCTCTCTAGTCTCTCGGGTTCACAAATATCATGCCAATCAGCCCAAACAATGATAACATGATGTAACAATAAATGACAACAGAGACTAAGATATGATATGCAAATGATGAATGTGACTGAGTATATAATTGCAATTTAAGCAAATAACTCAACAGCAGAAATGACCTTAGTGGGTCCCAACAGAATAAGCATATAGTCTAAGCATTATTTCTAACATGGATCGCAGCTTAATTACACTAACACGTAAGGATTACATGAATAGCAATAAGATTTAATAACTACACAGTACCATGGAATCGACCGTGTCATAATTATCACGGTGCACGCCCACACGACCGTCACCTAGCATGTGCGTCACCTCAACACCAACCACATAACACATAGTCCAGGGATTCATACCCTCAGTACTAAGTTTAGAAGTGTTACTTACCTCAAACCGCGCAAATCACAACTCCAACAAGACTTTGCCTCGTCAATCGGCCTCAGAATGACTCAAATCTAGCCACAAACAACTTAGTACTATTAGTGCAAGCTATATGAATCGAATCCATACGATAAAGCTAAGTTCTTTAACAAAAATTAAAAAAGTCAACCCAAAGAGTCAACATAGGACCCACGTCTCGGAACCCGATAATTTTGCAAAATCTAAACACCCATTCAACATAGAGTCCAACCATACCAAAATCATCCAATTCCGACCATAAATCGCCTTTCAATTCCTCAAAATATAGTTTATGAAGTTTCTACAATTTTTCCAACCCAAAACACTAATTAAATGGAAAAAACAATGATAGTTCATATATATTAACCAGATTCGAGATAGAATCACTTACCTCAATCAACTCCTTGAAAATTCCTTTAAGAATCGCCTCAATCGGAGCTCCCAAAGTCCAAATGTAAAATAATACTCTAACCCTTATTTTTGAAATTAAATAGTCTGCCCAGTTGTTCCTTTTCGCGATCGCGGAAAGACCCTCGCAATCGCGAAGAACAAAAAATGCTACCCTAAAAAATGACCTAAGGGAATGTGGGACACCAGTCGCAAACGTGATGCATAAAAACTTAAACCTAAGAGATCGCAGACTCTCCTCGTGATCGCGTAGAACAACCTCGTGGGCTTCACATGCCTCCTCTTCCTTCTTCGCGAATGCGGCACCGCTCACGCGTTCGCGTAGCACTGACTCCTCAAGCTTCGCGATTGCGGACCAATTCTCGCGAACGCGTAGAAAAAATTCACTAGTCACCTAACAAGCCTTCACGATCGCCTATAAGGAAACCAGCAGCATGCATAACAACAATCCAACAAGTCCAAAAATGAGCCAAACATGATCTGAATCACACCGGAGGCCCTCGGGACCCCATCCAAACATACCAACATATCCTAAAACATCGTACGAACTTAGTTAAAGCCTCAAATAATATCAACCAACATCGAAAACACAATTCAGAATACAAAGCTATCGGAACCAACAAACCTCCATTCTGCTATCTTAAGCTCATAAGTCAACATCCGGTCAACTCTTTCAACTTAAGCTTCCAACCTTGGGACTAAGTGTCTCAATTCATTCTGAAACATCCCTGAAACCAAAACAACCACCTCGGCAAGTCACATAACAAAAATGAACATAGAATAAGCAATAAATTGGAGGAACAGGGCTACAATACTCAAAACGATCTGCCGGGTCGTTACAGAGATAACAAGCGTATATACATATGTCATGGGTGTTCATGCTTAGGGTAGATTCTAGATTACTCTATGTCTTGTTTGGTCGTGTCTTCTACTTGATTATATGTGTTATTCGATTAATTGACTATGTGAGCACCATAAACCGTGATAGCGCTAATGTAAGGCTAATGGTACCTAATTTAACCATGATGAACTATTCTGGAGATTGTTTCTATAGTTGCTTTAGACATAGTCACACGTATTCTATGAACACACATCAGTACTTGTTATTATTGTGTCAAGACTTTAAATTGAAGTAAGACTAATTTATTTTCCTTACCCACGGTAAAGACTATGAAATGACTTTTCATGCTTATTTGGGCACATGATGATTATTTGGATGATGTATTACATGTTGGGTCCGTGGTCATACGTATATATAGGCATACATCCTACCTAGGGATATCCTTGGTATACATGCACACATCTATGCATGATTATTTCTCAATCCACGTGCATCATACATGCTTATTTTCCCATTCATATGCATACATCACTGCATATGGTTTTTCGATATGGACTGAGGTAATGGTACAGGTTTGTTTCGTGTGCCTATTGTTGTGGCACGAGGTCTTTCTCGTGAAATTGTGATGATATTGTTATTGTTAGGGCACAAAGTCTTTGCCATGCGCCTAGGCTTATGCACGAGGCTTTATAATACAGGGTGTGGATACATATCCATCTCCTTAGAGTCGCCCTCTCATGTTTCTCTCTTGATGGAATACACGTGAATTGTATCACCATGATTGTTGTGATAGATTATGATGTGCGAAGCATAAGAATGGCACTTCATTGTTGATGTTGTGTGGAGTATAAGGGTGTCATTTCATTGTTGATGTTGTGTGGAGTATAATGCTGGCATTTCACTGTTGATGTTTTGTGGAGTATAAGAGTGGCATTTCACTGTTGATGTTATGTGGAGTATAAGGATGGCATTTTACTGTTGATATTTATATGGCTGTATAAGGGTGTCACGACCCTAAATCCCTACCCGTCGTGATGGCGCCTAACATACTGGCTAGGCAAGCCAAAACATGATAATGTAGGCAACAAAATAACGAAATTTATAGAAATAGCATAAATCTGAGGTCTCAATACAATAAAACTGCTAATACAAAGTAAATCCCCATAAATTGGTAGGTACAAAGTCATAAGCTTATATGGAATACAAGTCTAAAACTACACAATAAATACACAGTATGAACAGAAAAGACAAGTCAAACTGCGACCAAGGATGCAGCTCTACCTCGCCTTTAGAGGATAGTCCGACAAGCAAGTCTACTACTGAGAATTGGTCCGCACACCTGGATCTGTACAATTAAGTGCAGAGTATAGTATGAGTACAACCGGCCCAATGTACTCAATAAGTATCATAAATAAACACGGCGAGGTAATAGAAACACAAACTATTCAATGATGCTAGCTATTACCTGTGTAGTTTTCTCTTTAAAACCAGTACAAAACAATAGTGGAATCAAATCATATGTTCAGTAACCAAATCGCCTTTCAAATCCTCAAAATATAGTTTATGAAGTTTCTACAGTTTTCCCCAATTTTTCCAACCCACAACACTAATTAAATGGTAAAAACAATGATAGATTCATGTATATTAACCAAATTCAAGTTAGAATCACTTACCCCAACCACCTTGAAAATACATTCAAGAATCACCCAAAATCGAGGTCTCTGGCTCAAAATATGAAAAATGGATCCAAACCCTCGATTTTGAAATTAAATATCTGCTGCCCAGATGTTCCTCTTCGCGATTGCGGGAAGTCCCTCGCGATCGCGAAGAACAAAAGACTGCTGCTCTCAAAATGACCTTCACGAATGCAGAACTCCAGCCGCAAACGCGACGCACAGAAACTCAAACCTACGCGATCGCGGACCCTCTTACGATCGCCAAGAAAAAACGTATGAGCTTTCAGGCCTCCCCATTTCTTCTTCGCGAACGCGGTACCACCCACGCATACGCGTAGTACCACTGACCAAAGCTTCGCGATCGTGGACCAACCCTCGTGAACACGTAGAACACTTTCACTAGTCGCCCAAACAAGCCTTCGTGATAGCGAACCTTCTAACACGATCGCGAATGAGGAAACCAGACCTGAACATCAGCAATCCTATATAGTCCAAAATGAAGTCAAACTTACTCGAGGCCTCAAATCACATCAAACAACATCAAAAACACGAATCGCACCCCAATTCAAGCTTAATGAAACTAATGGATTTCTAACTTCTACGATCGATGCCAAAACCTATCAAACCAACTCTAATTGACCTCAAAGTTTGCACACAAGTCATAAATAACACAATGGACCTATTCCAACTTCCGGAACCAAAATCCGAGCCTAGTAACAATAAAGTCAACTCTCAGTCAAACTTCTCAACTATCCATGCTTCAACTTTGCCAACTTTCGCCAATTCAAGCCAAAATCATCTATGGGTCTCCAAATAAATATCTGGACACACTCTTAAGTCCAAAATCACCATATGGAACTATCGGAACCATCCAAAGCACTATTCCAGAGTCATTTACACATAAGTCAACATCAAGTCAACTCTTTCAACTTAGGCTTCCAACCTTGGGACTAAGTGTCCCAATTCTTTTCGAAACATCCCCGGAACCAAACCAACCACCCCCGTAAGTCACATAACAACAAACGAACATACAATAAGCAATTAATAGGGGAACGAGCCTATAATACTCAAAATAATCGGTATGGTCGTTACATTCTCCCCCTCTTAAACAAATGTTCGTCCTCGAACGGGTCTAGAATCATACCTGGAGTCTCAAATAGGTGTGGATAGCTGCTCCACATCTCCTACTCGATCTTGCAAGTAGCCTCCTCGACTGGTTGATCTCTGCACTATACTTTAACTGAAGCTATATTCTTGACCTCAACTTCTGAACTTGCCGATCCAAAATGGCCACCGGCTCCACATCATAAGTCAAATCCCCATCTAACTGAGCCGTGCTGAAGTCCAAAACATGAGACAGATCACCAAAATACTTCTAGAGAATGGAAACATGCAACACTAGAGGAACACTCGATAGACTAGGTAGAAATGCAAGCTTGTAAGCCATCTCTCCAATCCTCTCAAGCACCTCAAAAGGGCCAATATAACATGGATTCAACTTGCCCTTCTTCCCAAACCTCATAACACCCTTCATGGGCGAATCTTTGAGCAATACCTTCTCTTCCAACATGTAAGCAACATCACAAAACTTCTGATCGGCGTAACTCCTCTGTCTAAATTGTGCCGTGCAAAGCCGATCCTGAATCAACTTATCCTTTTCCAAAGCATCTTGAACCAAGTCAGTAGCCTAGCCTCCCCCGGTTTAAACCAACCAACTGAAGACCGACACCGCCTCCCATATAAGGCCTCATACGGAGCCATTTGAACACTCGATTGGTAGTTGTTGTTGTTGTAGGAAAACTCTGCAAGCGGTAGAAATTGATCCCAAGAACCCCCGAAATCCATGGCACAAGCGCATAGTATATCCACCAATATCTGAATGGTGTGCTCGGACTGTCCCTCCGTCTGAGGGTGGTATGTTGTACTCAGCTCAACCGGTGTGCCTAACTCTCGCTGTACTGCTCTCCAATACTACGATGTCCCTATCTGAAATAATTGACACCGGCACACCGTGAAGGTGAACAATCTCAGAGATTTAGATTTCAGGCAACTGCTCAGAAAAATAGCTAGTCCCAACTTGAATGAATGTGAAAACTTAGCTAGTCGATCCACAATCACCCAAATATCATCAAATTTCTTCAAAGTCCGCGGGAGCCCAACTACGAAATCTATGGTGATACGCTCCCATTTCCACTCAGGAATCTCAAGCCTCTGAAGAAAACCGTCTGGCCTCTGATGCTCGTACTTCACCTACTGACAATTTAAGCACCGAGCTACACACTCCACTATATATTTCTTCATTCTCCTCCACCAATAATGTTGCCTCAAGTCCTGATACATCTTTGCGGAAACCCGGTGAATGGAATACTGCAAACTGCGGGCCTCCTCAAGAATTAACCCACGCAATCCATCCATATTAGGCACACAAACCCGAAATCCACAACACCCTATCATCTCCAATAGAAACCTCCTTGGCATCACCGTGCTGAACCGTGTCCTTAAGGACAAGAAAATGGGGGTCATCATACTAACTCTCTCTGATGCGCTCATATAAAGAAGATCGAGATACCACGTAAGCTAGAACCCGACTAGGCTCCAAAAAATCTAACCTCACGAACTGATTGGCCAATGCCTGAACATCTAATGCATGTGGTCTCTCACCAACAGGAATATATGCAAGGCTACCCATACTCACCGTCTTTCTACTCAAGGCATCGGCCACTATATTGGCCTTACCAGAATGATACAAAATGGTAATATCATAGTCTTTTAACAGCTCCAACCATCTTTGCTGCCTCAAATATGGATCCTTTTGCTTGAACAAGTGCTGTAGACTCCGATGATCCGTGAATACCTCACAAGACACGCCGTAGAGATAATGCCTCCAATCTTCAATGCATGAACGATGGCTGCCAACTCTAAATCATGAATGAGTAGTTCTTCTCATAAGGCTTCAACTAGTGTAAAGCATAATCAATCACTCTACCCTCCTACATCAAGACACACCCAATAATAATCTAAGAAGCATCATAATGCACTGTATAAGAACCCGATGATGAAGGGAAAACTAGAATTGGAGTTATGGTCAAGGCAGTCTCGAGCTTCTGAACGCTCTCCTCACACTCATTTGACCACTTAAATAGAGCACCCTACTAGGTAAACCTGGTCAAAGGTGTTGAAATGGACGAGAAACCCTCCATGAAGCGATGATAATATCCGGCTAAGCCAAGAAAACTCCAAATCTCAGTAGCTGAAGACGATCGATGCTAATACCTATCAAACCAACTCTGATTGACCTCAAATTTTGCACACAAGTCATAAATTACACAATGGACCTATTTCAACTTTCGAAACCAAAATTTGAGCCGGTAACAACAAAGTCAACTCTCGGTCAAACTTCTCAACTCTCTAAATTTTAACTTTTCCAATTTTCGCCAATTCTAGTTAAAATCATCTACGAACCTCCAAAATCAATATCCGGACATACTCCTAAGTCAAAAATCACCATACGGAGCTATCAAAACCATCAAAACTCCATTGCGGAGTCATTTACACTTAAGTCAATATCCGGTCAACTCTTTTAATTTAAGTTTCCAACCTTGGGACTAAGTGTCCCAATTCTTTCCGAAACATCCTCAGAACCAAACCAACCACCCTGACAAGTCACATAACAAAAAATGAACATAAAATAAGCAATAAATAAGGGAACGGGGCTATAATACAAAAAACGACCGGCTGGGGCGTTACAAAAGGGTGGATTTCTTGATCATGCATATCCATTCTTTATGCTTTTTCATCCATTTTGCATGTTTTTACATTGCATCTAACATGATATTGTTGTTAAGATGGATTTTCCTATGTTGGGTTAACATCTCATGTTTGTTGAATTGATGGTAGCGTATCAGATTGATGTAAAAATAAAACTATCATCACACATTAATGTATTGGATTCTGGTAAAGGTCTCATGAACATGTTATTCGGCAATTTATGGTAACGACCCAAACGGACGTTTGGAGAATTTGCATCTTGTTCGGCGGCTTAAGATATAGAGCATATTCGTATTATGTGTTATAACTTGCATGTGTGGTCAAGTTTGGTTTTTGGATGATTCAGGATCAATTTGGAAAAAGGATTCTTGTTTTAGAAGCTTAAGTGGTAAGAGTTGACCGGAATTTGACTTTTCTTTAGACAACTCCGAAATGGCATTTTGATGATTCCAATAGTTTCGTATGGTGATTTTGGACTTAGGCGTGTGTCTGTATTTGGATTTGGAGGTCGGTAGGGTGATTTGATGCATTTTGGCGAAAATTGAAAAGTTGAAATTTTGGAAGGTTGAGAGGTTTGACCGAGAGTTGACCTTGGTGATATCGGGGTCGGAATGCGATTCTGAGAGATGGATTATCTCCGTTATGTCATTTGGAACTTGTGTGCAGAATTCGACGTCATTCTGGGTTGATTTGATATGTTCCAGCACGAATTTTGGAAGTTGGAAGATTTGAAAGTTCATGAGTTCGATTCGAGGTGCGATTCATAGCTTCGATGTTCTTTGATGTGATTTGAGGCTTCGAGTAAGTTTGTATTGTATTTAGAACTTGTTGGTATGTTAGGATGGGGTTCTGGGGACCCCAAATGTGTTTCAGGTGAGTTTTGAACAAGTTTGGGCATTTCGGCACTTTGATGATGTTCTGGAGTAGTTGAAGTGCGGAGGGAACATTTTTGGAGTGCTGAGGCAAAGCCCATGTGCGGACGCAATGGAGAAAGGTGCGGACCGCAATAGGGGAAACCTGCAGGTTTGATGGTCTGATTTCGGAAGCTTATATCTTTTAATCTATAAGGAATTTGGAGATGTTCCAAAAATGAACGTTGTAGTCCTTTGCGTCTAGTTTCTGGAAATTCAAACCATCCATCATTTGGACACTTTTACAGAAAGTTATGGTCAATTTTATGGAAGCCTGGTAGTGCAGTTGCTGCTGAAGTGGGGCCGCACAATTTGGATCGCGGCCGCGAAACTTGGAAGTGCGGACCACACAAAAAAATGTGATGTCAGCACTTTAGGAGACCAGATATGGTACCACATAAATGAGGGTTTTATCTTATTTTTTATTTTTGGACCTAGAGAGCTCGGTTTGTGGCGATTTTTCGTGGGGTTTTCAAGAAAATCATCGGAGTAAGTGATTCTAACTCGGTTTTGGCTATATTTCATGAATCAATTTCTATTTTCATCATTTAATTAGTGAATTAAGTTGGAATTTTGGAAAATTTGTAAAAATATTTCAAAATGTAAAATGATGATTTGAAGGACAAATTGATGTCGCAAATTGATAATTTTGGTAATGGTTGAACTCGTATCAGAATGGGTATTCGGGATTTATAAATTTTATCGGGTTCTGAGGTGCAGGCTCGAGGGTTGACTTTTTAGTTCTTGTTAAAGATTGAAGCTTTATTATCCAGAATTATTTCCTATGAGTTTTATCTATGATTTGGAGTTATTTTGGCTAGATTTGAGCCGTTCACATGTTGTTTCATTCGAGAAGGCCATTTTAAAGTATCGATCTAGCATCTTATAGGTAAGTGTTTTGCCTAACTTAGTGTGGGGGAACTACCCCTTAGGATTTAAGTCATTTGTGCTAATTGTGTCATGTGAAGGCCGTGTACGCGAGGTGACAAGTACATGCTCGGGCTTATTTGTGGAAATTTGATCGTTTAGGGCTCTTACTTTCTTATGTTCAATAGATATGAAGTTGTTGTCATGTTAAATCCCCTATTTGCTAAATTCACCCTTATGTGTCTTAATTGGAATTAATTGCTTCATGTTCTACCTTTATTGCCGATTAAACTCTTTTGTGCCTTAACTGAAGTTGTTGCCTCTTTTATTGTCATGCTATCCTTCCCGTAATTGCTTAACTTTAACTGAAATCATTATTATCTCTTTCGTAATTGCTTAGCATTAGTTGAAGACTGTTATCCCTTTCATTGTTGACGTATTCTTATTTGGGGTCATTGATTCATGCTATCTCTCTTGTTGTCGAATTGTACTTTCGTGAAATCATTATTACACGTTATCTCTCCCTTGTTGAACTATCCTTGTTGAGACTATTATTTCCCGGTGGTGTCTTTCTTTGTGAGTTCGTTCTTCTGTTTCTTTGTGTTCTGAAGTTCTTGTGTTGATTTACTTGTCGTATCCTCGTGTTATTGTTGTTGTTGCTATTGTATTCAATGTTGTTAAGCCGAGGGCTATGCGTGGTTGTGATATTGAAACTGTTTTGAGAAAATGTTGTGGCATATGGGCACATATTGAGTTGTTATTTTTTGGCACAAGTGTTATTATTGAGAGAATTGTTATGTTGTTTGCATGAGGTTTTTGCCGTGCTGTTGTTATTTTGCTTGCACAAGGTTTCTGCCATGCTTTTGTTATGTTGTTTGCATAAGGTTTCTACCGTGCTGTTGTTGTTATTGATACGCATGCGGTGGTATAAGGTATGAGTGTTGAAACGCATGTGGTGAGATAAGGTGGGCTTGATACTAGAAGTCATCCGATGTGATATGGTGGGCTAAAACACAGGATGCTATTTCGGGAAAAATGATTTTTAAAACTAAATATAAAGGCTCCCGCGGTCATATAAGGAAAGTTTGTGATTCATTTTATGATTTGAGACTACGAGGCGATACCTCGGTAGGGCTCTTGTTGACATTTCCCCATTCTTTTGTACTTGTATTTGATTGTTGTTTCCTTAGCATACTTCAATTTTCTTTCTCCATGTCGCACTATTTGCTTAGTTCTGTGTAGTTAATCTTG
This sequence comes from Nicotiana obtusifolia, assembly GCA_002018475.1. Lineage (NCBI taxonomy): Eukaryota > Viridiplantae > Streptophyta > Magnoliopsida > Solanales > Solanaceae > Nicotiana > Nicotiana obtusifolia. Next base: position 172,834 of record MCJB01048630.1, on the reverse strand, counting down.
TTGTACTATTCCTGGGTTCCATTTCATGGCTATCTTTATTACACTGTACACTTTGCGATGATCGCTTCTTATGTGCCATTCATTGTCTCTACTCTTACTTGTTGACTTGAATTGTGGTAGAACACTTGCACAAGCATACACGTAGATAAATCACCATATCGACCTAAGAAGATGAATCCTGATGTTTTGACCATTTACATGTACCCCCATGTACTTGCCTTATATGGAGAGTTATCCTGTTGGCACGTGAGTTGTCTGTGCAGTCATGAGTCATTATTATTGTTGGCACGTGAGTGGTCCGGGTGGATATTAGATATTGTCACTCCTTGGGCTGTGTTGTTATGAATTGTGATGTGCGCACAAGATGCCAAGTGATTAGGCTTCACGAATTAGGGCCCATGATTGTAATTTTGAGGTTTAGTACCTCGTGAAAATTCTAGGATAAACATGACGTGAAAGCGGTTGTTCCTACTGAGTTTTCACTTGTCTTCCCTTATTTGGTTTCACTGGATTGAACTATGTTCAGCTTACTCTATAGTGTTATTACATGTTGTGTCTCGTTGCTTTTAGTCCCTATTACAAATATTGTATTATTATTGCCATCATGCCTAACTTATTATTGATATTGTTCCCTATTAGCTCTACATTTATACTTGTTCCGGTTGTTTAGTCCAGTGGGTATCTTGACTGTTCCTCGTCACTACTCTACCGAGGTTAGTCTTGATACTTACTGGGTTGTGGCGTACTCATATTACACTTCTGCACATTTTTGTGCAGATCCAAGTGCCACGGTAATTGTTGATTATTAGCTGGCTGGTCAAGCATTGCTATGGAGACTCAAGGTAAAAATGTCGTCGCGTTCGCAGGCCTCCGAGTCGCCTTTTTATATTGTACTTGTATAGTTTAAATTCTATTCCGAACAGCTGAATTACAGATTTTCTAGCAAACTCTGTAGAGCTTATGACTTGTATTACCGGTTTTGGGAATGTTATTTCATGTTGTTAATGTTGAGTTCATTTAAAAATGTCTGATTTCTGCTTAATAGTTCTTTTGGTAGATTTCTGCCAATTTATTTAGTAAGTGTTAGGCTTACCTAGTTATAGAGACTAGGTGTTGTCACGACATCCTACGGAGGGAAACTGGGGTCGTGACAGGAATCAAATTATGTGGTGTATAGGCTCTACAGTCATGTATGGGTATTTGAGCACACATATTACTTGGTGCATGTATATTTGTGAGCGGGGTTGGCGAACATTATATTTTCTTAATCTGTTTAATTAGGAGAGTTTGTTTACTACCCCTAATCAAGTTGTGCACCTTTATCTGTTGATATCCTTTTTCTATGTGACTGTCGTTTTTGGATACCCTTATGTATTGTACATGTTATTGAGCTACATAGGTTATTCAAAGTAAGTATCTTTTTGACTTAAAAGCCTCGTCACTACTTCATAGAGGTTAGTCAAGATACTTGTTAAGTACATGGGGTTGGTCGTACTCACACTATACTTCTCCACCTTGCGTGCAGATTTTGGAGCTGAGCTGTTATGGAGGACTAAGGCTACCATTGAAGATATACTAGTGTTCCAGATTCAACTACCTCTTATTCCTGGTAGTTTAAGACTTCATTTCTGTTTATGTAAACTTCAAACAAATATTGTATTTATTCTTCATATCACTCTTATAATTTATATTTATAGTTAGTTAAATATAAATCTAACTATTCATGTCAGTTCTTGGAATAGTTGTATTGAATGCATTTGCAGTTTTACTTATTGTTACTAATGATTTGTCATTATAGTTGTAGCTTATACTGTTTTTCTTACCTAGTGGGGTGGGGTTAGGTGTCATCACGACTGGGTGAAATTTTTTGTCATGGCAAGTGTTGACACTCAATTTTGACCCCCCGTATTAAAAATTAACTTCTGCAGGCTTTCTAATCAAAAAGGATAAAAATGAAGTTTTCGAACATTATTTAGCTCTTATGCAATTTATTGATATTTATTCGTATTTTTATAAAATATAGAAATCTTTTTCATTTTATTGCACTTAGTTAAATACTACTTCCTCCGTTTCAATTTATGTGAACCTATTTCCTCTTTAGTCCGTGCCAAAAGAATGAACCCTTTCTTTATTTGAAAATAATTTACCTTTATACAATAATTTATAGCCACACAAAATATATTTGCCTCATTTTACACTAAAAGTTCAAAAGTTTTCACTCTTTTCTTAAATTCCGTATCCAGTCAAATAGGTTCACATAATTTAAAACGGAGCGAGCACTATTTTTGTGCGTCTTTTCTAAATTTCATACAATTTATTGATAATTATCCTATTTGTCAAATATTAAGATATTCTATCAATTATTATCTTTTCAAAAAATAAAATAATAATTGCAACAACACAATTGTAGTAGCTACGTTTAAGTAAATATTACAAGATTTTTTAATTAAATAATTAGTTTTTAATTCGCAGCATAATATATTAATTATATGAAAGACAGTAGAATTAATTTTAAAATACAAATCAAATCCGATTAAATTTAATATCTCGTCAATATCCAACATGACCTGACATTTGATTTGACTAAATATTAATGTGACATGGCATAATGATAGTATTTTTTACGGAATGAATAAAGACCCATTATTTTGTCCTAACCCAAAATCTTGGCCCGTAAGATTCCTGCCCCACATCCCACTTAGCATTTTCAGATTATTAAAAAGGCTCCGAACCCCAAGATAATCTCTCTTCCCCTCATTTCTTTTGACCACAGTCGCCCCTCCGTAAAAAAGAGTTTCACTCTCTCAACTTGAGAAGAGACAGCCGCCAAGGCCGCTTCTCTCGCATATGCTCCTTTCTCACTCGCTTCTCTTTGCCGCTGCAAATTCTGGCAAGCCGGTTAACCTCACCGAAATGGCCGGACCCAATTGATCTTGGCCGGGAATGGAACTACCCACTATGGACCTTCATATATGTAGCTCTATTTCAGATTTTTGGTCGATTTTTCCTCAGATCTATCGCCGTCGGATCTAGCCGGATATTACTGTTCCCGCAGCCCATCTGTGCGTCGTTCCGGTGCATCGCCGTGGAAGCAACGCCTTCGACCATCCTCTTTAAGATCTAGTCTAACTTTCGTTTTCATCTCTTTCTCGACCTCACCGGAGTTCATCGTCGAAGGGTCGTTTGTGTGACTGTGTCGTACTGTGTTTGTTTTGTCTATTTTAATTATGTTGTCTTGGACACTGTTCCGGCGCTCTCCGTCGTTCATGGCTATGGTTCTGGTAGGAACTGTTCAAACGTCCTTCTCTAATTTTGCTTCGTCATTTACTGCTATTATGGCCCTTCAGTTTGATTGTTGTGACGCTTTGTTTCTGCTGTTTGGTGTTGAATCACATCTTAAGGTCGTTGGCCCATTTAGTTGGGGGAAATGAAGCTCCATTAATAGCCACCTGGGAGTTCTTAGTTCTTGTTATTGCCTTCTCTTGTTGTTGTGGTGTTGTTTGTTGGTGAATTTTTGTCCCTATGTCGCATTACTGTTACATGACATTTATCTTTCAATTCTTTGTGTCGCTCCAGAACTTTGATATGCTGACATTTGATATTGACTAAGGATGAAGCTTTACGCTTGGCTTCGTTGGTTTGAAATTCCCTTAGTTGGGTTCTCTTAGTTTTCGGATAATCTGGCTTCGAGTAAACGTGACGCCTATTGGATATGCTGATATTTGAACAAGCACTATGCTAAAGGCCGATGAGAATATTTTTTTAAGGCCACGACGTCTCGAACGATCCTCGGATTGGGCCCAAAATATTGAGGCATTGATAAGCATCGGAAAAGAAAAAGACAAGAACACGAACCAACAATCTATGGAGGGCGACACGGTTGGCCATCTGAGTGGGCGGTTCCCCTTTTCATGTCTAAACGGATATTAAAAATACATATTTGAGCCTCCTATATTAGTCTAAACTATTTTTCAAAAAAAAAATAATTTTCCAAAAATATTTTTTAAATTGTGTCCAAAAACATTTTAGGATAATCTTTCAAAAACAAAGAAATATTTTTTATAACATTTTAAACAATTTCAAAAAAAATACTTTCATTTTTTATATATTATAGTTATCTTATTTACTAATATTTCGTTGTTTCGTTTACGAGGTATCCTACGCGGGAGTTATCTTTCAAAGATGACGTTTGAAGAAAAATCAAGGACAAATCCTCGCATTAAATCCTCGCTTCGTACTTTCCGTTCTTGGATGTATCCAAAATCTCACGACCCAAAATCTACTAGTGGTCATAATGGCGCCTAACATCGCCGTCAGGCAAGCCAACAGTGACTAGTCAATTTAATTACTCATTCTAGTACCTTAAAATCATAATTTTTCTTAATGAAATAGTGCGAAATAAAATTTACACTAACTATAATAGTAAATAACTTCTAGGAACCCCAAAAACCCTATGTCACTAGTGCATGAGCATCAACTAGGAAATGTAATAATATACAACATTTGTCTGGAATACAAATTAGATAGGATAACATAAATAAATCTGATGGAGACTTTGCAGGTTGCGGGTCGCAACACGAAATGCAGCTCACGGTAAAGTCCCCGCAATGGCCACGCCTCTACGCCCAAAGGACCAACAGACATATAAGTACCTGCACAAAAAGTGCAGCAAGTGTAGTATGAGTACATAAATCAACGCGTACTCAGTATGTATCTAGCCTAACAACCCCAGAGAAGTAGAGACGAGGAGGTACAGTCCTCCTCACAACACTAACTCAAACTCTGATCTAGTAGCTACCTCCTCAATCGGAGTATATATATAATGCACCTTACTAGATAGATTGTCACAACATAATCAGGAAAAGCTTACAGATTTACTGGCTTTTTGACAATTATTATGCACGATTTCGTAAGAGTATTTTATATAAATGCCGAGGCGTATGGCCCGATACATTGTAATATTACCAAACTATAGATACATCTATTTTATTGTCGAGGTGAATGGCCCGCTCTCATGAGAGTGTAGTACATAAATCTTGTCGAGCCATACGGCCCGATCCATCATAGTGTGCACACTGCCGAGGGTTGAACGGCACGAAAAGCCTGTCAAATCTCTACAATAGCAAGTCTATCACTCTATACAAGTCTAGTATCAAATCGCAACGTAATATGAAGGAATTTAATAGGCAAGAGACAAGTACAACAACAAAAAGATGTGTAGAAGCGGTAGCATAAGTACACCACAACAGTACCTAGTAAGTACTAAGCCTAACCTCGGTAGAGTAGTGACGAGGTTAGGTCAAGGCCCTTTCGGAATAAATAAGAAAAGAAAATGTACAAGTGTATGGCAGTATAGAAATGATAGTAAAGAAATTGAAATAACAATAGCATATCGAGGTAAGCTACACGGAATTAAGGCAATTAATGCAGCACGGAGAAAACAAGAAATGATGTGCTAAGGAAACGAAGCAACTAAAGACAAGTACAGCAACAGAGAAGTACCAACAAGAGTCACTACTGAGGTCCTGCCTCGTAGTCTCAAGTCATATGAATAATTCACAATCTTTCCTTATATCACCGCGGGAGCCTTGCATTTAGTTTTATAAATCATTTATCCGAAATAGCATCCTGCGTTTTAGCCCACCTTATCATACCGCATGGCTTCTAGTAGCTCCCTTACTAGCCACACGTATCAAGCCCACCTTATCTAACCGCATGCGTTTCAACCCCAAAATCTTATACCACTGCATGCGTATCAAATGCACAACGTATCACAAATCGCACCTCAAGTGCCCAATATCATTACTTGCCAAAAAAAACTAACAATAACAGTGTTTTCACAATAAAGAGCTCATGGCTGAACCACAATGTATACAAGAGTCTCGACAATAACAATTGTAAATGAATAACTCGACAAATTGGTATTTCACAACTTAACACTTTGCCTCAATGTGAATCACGACCTTTATAACTCAATACCAATTTCAACAAGAAGCTAATTCCGAGAAACAACAACTTCGAGTAAGAATTCAACTATTAAATAATGAATATGGAATGAAAGAAATAAGAACTTTAACTAAACATGTAATGCAATTAAAAAATAAGAGCTCAGACAAATAGAGCATGTAAAATAGGCTAATCATGATGAAGATAACATGTTAAGATTGCTCAATTAAGGCATGAAAGGAATCTATATAGCTAAAACCGGTAAATTTTCATATTTAGCCCGTGCACACACTCGTCACCTTGCGTACATGGCTTCCACACATCACAACTATCACAAACAACACCAATCCTAATGGGAAATTCCTCCACACGAAGTTAGGCAAGACACTTACCTCAAAACACGCTAACTCAATCCACTAGTAGGCCTTTTCCCCGATTTTCCAACTTCGAACGACTCGAATCTAGCCAAAATAACTTAATTACCATAAATATAAACTATAGAAAACTAATCCGAATAATAAAGTTATGATCTTTGCCAAGAAATAAAAAGATAACTTAAAAATTCAACACGGGCCCGCGTATCGGAAGCCGACCAAATTTTAAAAAAATCCGAACACCCATTCGATAACCAGTCCAACTATACGTGAATTACTCACATTCGAGCTCAAATCGCCTTTCAAAACTCAAAAATTTAGTCTAGGAAGTTTTTACCAATTTTTCCCCCAAATTTCTAACTCAAATCCCTAATTAGACGATAAAAATAGTAATAGATTCATGAAATATAGTCCATTCCGGGTTAGAATCACTTACCCCAACAATTTCCTTGAAGAACCCTTGAAAAATTGCCTCTCACCGAGCTCTCTAGGTCCAAAATATGAAAAATGAGATGAACTCTCGTTTTTGAAACGTAAGTTCTGCTCAGGTTTTAATATTCTTCGCAATCGCGAGAATTGCTTCGCGAAGCACAAATGCACACGCTCCCAATTTAACACTCCGCGAAGGCAGAACACCACGCGCGAACACGACACACTGCATCCACAAGCTACGCGGTCGCGGTCCACTTCACGCAATCGCAATGAACAAAAACGCGTGGACCAGCAGCCTCCTCTTCCTTCTTCACAGACACGATCTCCTTCACGCTTTCGTGATGCATTGAAAACAAACCTTCCGCGATCGCATACCTCTTCTCGCGATCGGATAGAGCAAATTTCCCGCAGTGCCAAACTACTCTTCGCGATCACGTATAAGGAAACCAGTAGCAGTAGATTCAGCGGTCTTCAAGGTTCCGAAATGCGCCGAACATGGTCCGAATTACACCTCGGGCCCCCGAGACCTCAACCAAAAATACCAACAAGTCCTAAAACATCATACGAACATGCTCGAAGTGTCAAATCACATCAAAAAGCACTAGAATCACGAATCGCGCATCAATTCAAGCCTAAGGAACCTATGAACTTTCAAATTTCAAAACTGATGCCAATTCATACCAAAACAACTCCGATTGACTTCAAATTTTGCACTCAAGTCATAAATGACATGACGGACCTATTCCAGCTTCCGGAATCAAAATCCGACCCCGATATCAATAAAGTCAACTTCCGGTCAAACTTTCCGACCTTCCAAACCTTCAACTTTCCAACTTTCGCCAATTCACGCCGAAACGACCTGCGTACCTCCAAATCAACATCCGGGCACGCTCCTAAGTCCGAAATCACCATACGGAGCTATTGGAACCGACAAAACTTCATTTCAGAGTCATCTATACAAAAGTTACACTACGGTCAACTATCACAACTTAAACCTCCAACTTAGGGACTATATGTCCTATTTCACTCTGAAACTCACTCGAAACTAAAACCAAACAACCCGGCAAGTTACATAACCACAATATAACATAGAGGAGGCAATAAATAGGGGATCGGGGCTAAAATACTCAAAATGATCGACCAAGTCGTTACAAATAACTTCTTTCTTTTCTAGGCGCCCTCCTGAACAGAGGGCACTTCATTTCAAAGTTAAATTTTCCAGGCACCCTCCTAAACAATGGGCATTTCATTTCAAGTTCAAATTTTACAGGCAAGCACCTTTGTACGAGTATTTTAGATTTCAAATGCTTCAATATCATTTCGGACCTGTACACAGTCCGAATTTCCTTTTTTCATCCAAGTGCTCCGATCAGACCGGTACACAGCCCAGATTTCCTTCATTGATCCAAAGTGCTTCGACCACTTCGGACTGATACATAGCTTGAATTTCTTTCAAACCAAAAATGCTTCGATCACTTCGGACTGGTATCTAGCCCGGACCTCTTTCAAAATTAGAGTTCCAACTGAGGACCCTATTTCGTTCAAAATATCACATATCTATCCTTATCAAGTTAGAAAAAAGCTTAATCCACACTTTGTCAACTCTACTGATTATAGACGCACCACAAAGTGGGATAATCTTCTAGCAAATAAATAGGGGCAGATTTTGAGGACAAACATTGAGCTTTCCAATAGCAGTCGACGGCACGTCCCAAATATCAATCTTACGTCCCATTGACATGGGGTGTGTAGGTAATCCAAACCCCCCATAGTCAAATAAACACCCAGTGTTATCACAGCCTAATGCTAGGGCAATTTTCAAATCAAAAATCAAAATCGAATCATCCATCGCTTCTCGAACTACAACCGGCCTGATTCTCGTTACATCCGAGATATATAAGAACACTCAACACAGAGCCTGGCCGCATCCACATCAAAATCCATCTAATCAGTCCATCCATCATCAAACACCACGTCCCAATGTTATCATAGTCTGACAGTGGGGCAATATTGGAAGCAATATTGAGATCACACGAACCTTTTCTTCCTCGAACATTTGTCTTCCACTCAATGAGGCTACGATTCAAAAGTAGTACTTAGTTGCATTCCATAACTACACACGACCTGATTCTCATGCAATCCGGATATGTAGGCAACTCAAATACCAAAGTTCGGTCAGAGTTTCCAAAACATCTCCAATGCTCACCCTGTCATGCCAGGTCAAAATTGAGTATGTTGTAAATTTCTTTGCCCGAAGACTCTTACATCTTCTCCTATCAAAGAGCGGTAGTTGTTGACACTCAGTTTTGACCCTCCATATTTAAAATTAACTTCTGCAGGCTTCCTAATCAAAAATGACAAAAATGAAGTTTTCGCAAATTATTTAGCTCTTATACAATTATTGATAATTATTCTTATTTTTACAAAATATAGGAATTTTTATCATTTTATTGCAATTAGTTAAAGACTATTATTTTTGTGTATTTTTTCTAAATTTCAAACAATTTATTGATAAAAGTCCTATTATTCAAATATTCGGATATTCTATCAATTATTGTCTTTTCAAAAAATTAAAATAATATACTACCAACACAATTGTAGTAGTTATGTTTAAATAAATATTACTCCATCCATTTCAATTTAGATGAGGTACTTTGACTCGGCGCAGAGTTTAAGAAAAAAAGAAGACATTTGAAACTAGTGGTCTTAAAAGCTTAAGAGGTAAAAGCTTTGTGGGGTCATGATATTCGTGTGGTTATAAGAGCTTTTCATTAAGGGTAATATAGGTAAAATGAAGAATTTAAAGTTGAATTATTTCCAAATTTAGAAATGTGTAATTTATTTTGGAATAGACTAAAAAGAAAAGTACCTTATCTAATTTGAAACAGAGGGAGTACAAGACTTTCTTATTAAATAATAATTTTTTAATTTGAAACACAGTATATTAATTATATGGAAGCCAGTAGAGTAAATTTTAAAATACAGATCAAGTCCGGACAAACTCAATATCATGTTAACATCTGACATGTCATGACATTTGATTTGACTAGACATTGATGTGACATGACATAATGATGGTACTTTTTTACGCAATGGGTAAAGACCCATTTATTTTGTCCTACCCTAAATCTTGGCCCCTAAGTTTCCTACCCCACACCCCACTTAGCATTTTAAGATTTTTAAAAAGGGTCCTAACCCTAAATAATCTCTCACCCCCTCATTTCCCTTGACCACAGCAGCCCCTGCCTAAAAAAGAGTCTCTTACTCTTTCAACTTGAGAAGAGACAACCGCCAAGGCCCCTTCTCTCGCGTCTGCTCCTTTCTCTCTCCCTTTGCCACCCGCCAGAGTTCATCACTGGCGATGGTTGGCTATGATTCGTTCCTATCTCCCCTCCTTTTTTTGGCAAATTATAAGATTTTATTAATAATAGAAACAAACTGCAAAGGAAAAGTACAAGTAAGGGGGACAAAAGCTCGAGTAGTGTCGCCTATATGCCTTGGCTATATAATTACTTCTCTGCACCTCACATTGCCTCTACGACAGCCTCATGTAGAGGAGTCATGGTGTAGCTGCCGGCAAAGTCTTACGAGGGCATATAATCTAATAGCCGTTCGGATGTATCCAAAGGCATAGGAGTTAAGCAAACACATACCGAGCTAAACCTTACCTTACAAATCCGGCAAGTCGGCTAACCTCACTAAAATGGCCAGACCCAACAGATCTTGGTGGGGAATGGAACTACCCACCATGAACCTTCATAGATATAGCTTTATTTTATATTTTTGGTCGATTTTTCCTCAGATATGTCGCCGTCGGATCTAGCCAGATTTTACTGTTTCGGCAACCCTTTTTGCGTCGTTCCGGTGCATTGCCATGGAAGCGACGCCTTCGACTATCCTCTTTAAGATCTAGTCGAACTTTCATCTTTATCTCTTTCTCGACCTTACCGGAGTTCATCGCTGGTGGGTTGTTCGTGTGACTGTGCCGTACAATTTTTGCTCTATCTATTTTATTTATGTTGTCTTGGACAATGTTCTGGCGCTCTCCGTCGTTCATGGCTATGGTTCCTGCAGGGACTGTTGAAATGCCCTTCTCTAATTTTACTTCGTCATTTACTGCTACTATGGCCCTTCAGTTTGAACAAGCCCTACGCTAAAGGCCGATGAGAATAATTTTTTTGAGTCCATGATGTCCCAAATGACCCTCGGATTGGGCCCGAAATAACAAGGCGATGATGATAAACATCAAAAAAGAAGACGAGAACGCGAACCAATAACCTATGAGGGGCTACACGATTGGCCACCAGAGTCGCAACCGAGGCGGTTCCCGTTCTCATGTCTAGGCGGATATTAAAATACATATCTGAGCTTCCTATATTATTTTAAACTATTTTCCAAAATTATTTTTTAATCCCAAAAATATTTTTTAAACTATATCCAAAAACATTTTGGGATAATCTTTCAAAAACAAAGAAACATTTTCTATAACATTTCAAACAATTTCCACAACAATTTCAAAAAAAATACTTTCATTCTATTTATATTATAGTTATGTCAATTACCAATATTTCGTTGTTTCTTTTGCGTGGTACCCTACCTGGAAGTTATCTTTCAAAGACGACATTTGAACAAAAATCAAAGACGAATCCCCGCATTGAATCCCCGATTCGAACTTTCCGTTCTTGAATGTACCCAAAACGTAAAGTATAGTAAAGTAGTAAATAGATGTATTGCTTGCCTGCCTTAATATTATCTATTTGCTAAACATTTAAGGTATTGCATATAGTTAATAATCAGGTTAATTCGAATATTGTATGTTTTTCATAAATTCGTGCATATATGTTGGGATAGTTGAATACATTCATAATTTGATTAATTAATTTGGGATTGATGTCATCTAACTAGCTAAATTAGATATATACATAAAAATAAATGATGTGTCATCTTTTATATAAAAAAAATAGATAGATTGTATCGTCATTCACAATTATAATGTAACGATCCGACCGGTCGTTTTGATCTCTAGCGCATCATTCAGGAGTCTGAGGCTTTGAGTAGCTTCATTTCATGTTTTATGACTGGTACGTGTGGTCGGAATTGAATTTCAAGAAGTTCAGAGTTGATTCAGAAGGAAAATTCTCAATTCGGAAATTTTAAGTTGGAAAGTTGACCAAGATTAGACTTTTGAGTAAATGACCTCGAAATTAGGATTTGAAGGTACCAATAGGTTCGCATGATGATTTCAGACTTGGGCGTATATTCGGGTTGAGTATAGGGCGGTCCGAGAGCATTTCAGCGCTTATTGTGAAAATTTTGCATCTTGAAGGTTTTAGAAATTCCCAAGTTCAATATGAAGTGAACTTTGGCGTTATTGATGTCCGTTTTGAATTTGAGCCTTGGAATAGGTTTGTATCGTGATTCATGACTTGTACATAAAGTCTGGCGTCATTCTGGAATGTTTAGATATGATTCGAACGCGTTCGGCGAAGTTTGAAAGTTAGAAAGTTAAAAGAATGATTTTGATAGTAGATTCATGATTTTGATGTTATTCGTGGCATTTCTGTGACGATCCGACCAGTCATCTCATGAGTTACCGCTCTGTTTCCCCCATTTTTGCTTCATTATGCTTCGTTATCCGTGTTTTATGTGATTGAGTTGAGTAGTTTGTGTTCGGAGTGGATTTGGTAAGAAATGAGACACTTAGTCTCTTTTAAGAAGGTTTAAGTTGGAATAGTAAACCGGATGTTGACTTATGAGTTAGAGGGCTCGGATGTGAGTTCCGATGGTTCGGTTAGCTTCGTGAGGTGATTTATGACTTAGGAGTGTGATCGGAATTGGTTTGGAGGTTCGGTGTAGAATTAGGCTTGAATTGGTGGAGTTAGTATTTTGGCGATTTCCGGTTGTCATGCGAGATTTTGATCCGAGGGTCGGAATGAAATTCCGAGAGTTGCTATTGCTTCGTATGGTGATTTCGGACTTAGGCGTATGTCCGGATTTGAAATTGAAAATCCGTAGGACAATTCAACGCATTTTGGCAAATTTTGGAAAATGGAAGATTTGGAAAGTTTGACCGAGGAGTTGACTTTTTGATATCGGGGTCGGAATCCAGTTCTAAAAATGTTCATAGGTCCGTTATGTCATTTATGACTTGTGTGCAAAATTTGAGGTCAATCAGACTCGATTTGATAGGTTTCGGCATCGAATGTAGAAGTTGGAATTTGGTAGTTTCGTTAGGCTTGAATTGGGGTATCATTCGTGTTTTTAGCATTGTTGGATGTGATTTGAGGCCTTGACTAAGTCCGTAATATGTTTTAGGACTTGTTGGTATATCTGGACGGGGTCCCGAATGGCTCAGGTGAGTTTCGGAGTGCTTTCGGACATTTCTAGGTCGTTTTTAACTGCTGGTGCTCGCAGAAATTTCTGCTGCACAAAACTTATATTGGGAGCTTATATCTCACTATCTATAAGGAATTTGGAAATTATCAAAACATGGAAGTTGTAGCCCTTTGCATCTAGTTTCAGGAAATATAAACCATTCATCATTTGGACTTATATACAGAAAGATACGATAGATTAACTGAAGCCTGGTACTGCTGTTGTTTTCCAGGCAGTGTGCATGGCAGAAATGTCTGCTGCACAGGACCAAATTTGGAAACTTATATCTCGTAATCTGTAAGGAATTTGGAGATGTTACAAAAATGAAAGTTGTATCCCTTTGAATCTAGTTTCCAGAAATATAAATCATTTATCATTTGGATATTTGTATCAAAAGTTACGATCAATTAACCGAAGCTTGGTACTGCTGTTGTTTTTCAGGCAGTGAGCGTGGCAGAAGTTTCTGCTGCACAGGACCGACTTTGGAATCTTATATCTCTATATAAGGAATTATGAGATGATCAAAACATGAAATTTGTAGCCCTTTGAATCTAGTGTCCAGAAAGATAAACCATTTATCATTTGGACATTTATACAGAAAGTTATGACCGACTTACCGAAGGCACATTTCACACATGCGACTTGCATAGACAGAATGTATAAGTCCGCAGTCCGACACTTTTATTCATGTTTTTGATTTTATAACTCGGTTTTGGGCGATTTCAGAGAGGATTTTCACAAGTTTGAGTTGGGTAAGTGTTCCTTTATCCTAAATCATTTATATTTCGTGATTCCATACTTATTTACGTCATGAATCTGTGAATTTAATTGAAGAAAATGGGGGGTTTTTGTAAAATATTTCAAAAATGAAAAATGAAGATTTGAAAGGCAATCCGTTGTCGGAATTCGATAATTTTTGTATGGTTGAACTCATTGGGAGATAAGGAACCCGTTGATGTGAAAATTTCTGAGTTTCGAGAAGTGGGCCCGGGGCTCAGGTTTTGCTAATTTCGGAATTTTTGGTATTTTTCGATTGTTTTCGCTTGGGCTTTGTCCCCTCAGCATATAGTGACGTATTCGTTCTGATTTTGGATAGATTTGACGCGCGTGAAGGCCAATTCGAGGGGCAAAGGCGTCGCGGGCTAGGGATTTAGCCGGTTCGAGGTGAATAGTGATTGTAAATGATGTTCTGAGGGTTTGAAACCTCGAATTGTACATTGTAATGCTATATTGAAGTTAGACACGCGCTCGATGATCAGTGTGGGGTCGTTTAGTACTGGGGATTGTGACTTGGTCCGTCCCAATTGATGATTTTTACCGCGTATTTGACTGAAACTTATTTGTTATCATCATGATTTGGGCTGATTGCCATATTTGGGCTTCGTGCCAATTATTTAAACCCTTCGGGGATTTTTATTACTGTTTCCTCACTATTTTGACTTATTACTTGAACTCAGTCATGCTGTTTTCCACTGTTTTACAACTCAGCCACTTTTACTCAGTTTTGAGAGTTAAATAATATTTTAATGATGTTTTTGGGCTAAGAACTACTGTTTTACTATGCCCGAGGGGCTTGTGATGATTTTCTGACTGAGTGCGGTCGAGGGCCAGATGTGAGGATATACTGAGTGATATGAGGCCGAGGGCCTGAGATACTTTATATGCCACGAGGTGGCTTGTGACTGACATGAGGCCGAGGGCCTGAGATACTTTATATATGCCACGAGGTGGCTTGACTGATATGAGGCCGAGGGTCTAGATTTGATGCCACGAGGTGGCTTGATATTGCGCTGGGCCGTAAGGGGCCCCTCCCGGAGTCTGTACACCCCCAGTGAGCGCGGGTACCCATTGTGATGTGAGATATAGCTTGAGGTGCTGATATTGTACCGTGTGACAGCCCGAGGGGCTAGTATTGTTCTGAGATTTGAGCCCGAGGGGCTGGTACTGTTCTGTGATATTTCCCGAGGGGCAGATTTGTTGATACTGAGCCCGAGGGGCGATCTTCTATCTTTTTTTTTACTTCACATTATTTACCTGAAAAATTACATGTTTTACCTGTTGAAAAGAGATTTTACTTGATTTCTCACTGATTTACTGTTCTCAAATGATGTTTTACTGCTTCATTATAGAATGCCTTGTGCTTTACGTGCTTTCTTACTTTCAGTCGTTATTTATATTTATTACTCACTGGGTCAGAGTACTCACATTACTCCCTGCACCATGTGTGCAGATTCTGGCATTGTTGGTTCCGCTCCGGAGTGCTGACTCCTCCCGTCCAGGCGGTGATCTAGAGACTACAAGGTACCTGTTGGCGTCCGCAACCCCGTATCTCCCTTATCTTATTGTTTCTATGTTCTTCAAACAGTTGTGCCATATATTGTATCTAGTAGACTTGTATCAGGATCCATAGTTGCTCATGACTTGTGACACCCTGGTTTGGGTTGTGTCGGGATGGTTTCTATTATGGTTAACTATATTTCCACAAATTATTGCTATTAAATCATGCTTATATTGTTTTCATGTTAATTAACTGCTTAAAAATGAGATTTTGGTTAAATTAGCTGGTCTTGTCTTTATGAGAGGCGCCATCACGATCGGGTTCGGGGTTTAGGGTTGTGACAGTTTCGGGCTTATGGATTAGTTCGGATAAGGTATTAGGAATTGTTGGTGTGATTCGACAGGGTCACGGGGACCTTGGATGAGTTTCGAGGCGGTTTCGGGTCATTTCCCCAGGTTTTGCTGGTGCTGCTGCTGGTGTCTAATTTTGTTCTTTGTGAACACGAAAGATCTCCTGCATTCGCGAAGAAGGATTTGGGCTGCTGGGATTTTGTTCTTCGCGGTCGCGAAGGTCTGGACGGCAAGGCTTTGCGTTCGTGTTTCCTCGATCGCGTTCGCGATGAAGAAACTAGTCTGGTGGGGGATTTGGTCTTCAGGTACGGGAATGAGCAGCTGCGTTCATGATGGGAAGGATGGTAAAGCTTCACACTTGTAGGCCCTGTCTCCCGTTCGCGTGGAGGAATTAGGGAGCAGAAGCTGGTAGTGCTTTGCGAACGCGAGGAACTTGCCGCGTTCGTGAATTAGTTCGGGCCTGGGCAGTGTTGTTTCAATTAGGGATCTGGCTCACCTTTCTCTCATTTTCACTTGGGTGGCCGAATTTGGGGAGCTATTTTGAGGAGATTTTCATCAAGAAACACAATATAAGTGATCCCCACTTGTTGTAAGTTAAATACATGAATTATATAAGGATTTAAATGTGAAAATTTGTAGAAGTGGGATTTTCGAAGAAAACCTAATATTTGATATTTTTGGATTTTAACCAGGAAATTGGAGATGGAATTGGGAATAAGTTATATATTTGAGTTTGTGATATTATAGGTAATGTTTATTTTCAAAAATTATTGGAATTCGGGCACGTGGGCCGAGGGTTGACTTTGTTGACGTTTTGAGCGGAGTTAGGGATTGTAATAAATTGTTAAATTATAAGCATTGGAGTATATTTTAATTGATTTGCACGTTGTTTGACTAGTTTCGGATTGATGGGCATCAATTTGAAGTGTTAGAGAGGCGTCGGAGCCGATTATGGAACTTCGGAGCGAGGTAAGTGTCCTGTCTAACCTTGTGAGGGGTAAAACTACCCCCTAGATGATGTATTTGATATGTGCTACTTGTTGTAGGGGATACATACGCGCGAGGTGACGAGATTCCATGCGTAGCTAGATTCATGTTTATGTCCGGGTAGACTTGGGACTTTACCATGAAATAAACTGTATTACTTGAATTTAATTGTTAGCTTAATTATTTGAAGACTATAAGTAAAAGCTGATAAAGATCATGTTAGACTGAATCTCAATTTCGAGAGCTATTTGATAGGATAATCGATTGATGGTAAATTTCATGTTTATGTTACGTCTTTGACCTTGTATAGTACATACGCGATTCGTAAGTCGATAAGTTTCTTCTCTTTCTGGGGATCGGGCCGAACGCCTCGGCTGTATATGAATATATGAGATGCATCCATGGATCGGGCCATACGACCTCGGCAATGTATGTCCACGACTATATAGATAAGGCCGAATTACCTCGGTATAATTCGTGTTTAAAATCGCTAGGAGTCCGAATACCCACGAGATTACCCTCTTGATTGAACTTAGAAATTACGTGATATCCTCTTTATGACCTTAGATCGGATATTTATTTGATAGTGATTATTTGTCAAGATAGCGTGTGGCACTTAGGAATTTTTAAACTGATGACATTCTGTTAATGCATTTCGCTATCTACTGTTCCTTATTCCATTGATCCTGTTGTATTTCATTCCTGCTTATGATTCATGCATGTTATTTATTAGACCACTAGTAAGTGCCGATGTCGACCCCTCATCACTATTTCTTCGGGTTTAGGCTAGATACTTACTAGGTACGTGTTGATTTACGTACTCACACTACGCTTCTGCACTGAATGTGCAGGATCGGACAGGTTCATTTGGTGGCCATCCTGGCACGTAGGCACAACTACTAAGAGGACCTTATGGTGAGCTGCTTCCTATGCTACCACTGCAGCACTCAGAGTCTCCATCTTATTTATTTACTTGATCCTACCTATTTTATATTACAGACAAATGTTATATTATTATTGCACTCTTTATTAAACGCTCATGCACTTGTGACACCGAATTTTGTGGATGTTCTAGAATATGTCTATGGTTTTGCTTAACATTGACACACTTTTACTTTATATTTTATTTAAATTGTTGTATTTGCGATTTTTTATTGCATTAATTTCTTTATCTAAAAAGAATCATAATTTCAAAATTAATAAAATGAATAATTAAGTTGGTAGTCACCGTTGGCTTGCCTAATGGCGATGTTAGGCGCCATCACGACCTATAATGGGTTTTGGGTGGTGACAGCTTGGTATCAGAGCTCTAGGTTCACTTGGGTCTCACGAGTCATGAGTGAGTCTAGTAGAGTCTTGCGGATCAGTACAGAGACTTCTGTACTTATCTCCGAAAGGCTACAACGGCTGTTAAGAGCACTTCCCTTCTTGATTCCTCGTAGTGCAATTTGATTACGTTGAAGCTTATGCCTTAATTTCCTTCCTATTCATTCTTATACGATGTCAAGCGCTTGTTATCAATTGGGAATCAAGGAGTTGTAGTGGTACTGCAGATATGGTGCAGGATGTTTTTCCCTGCGTATTCGAGTGGGCTATTATTCTCGCCTTGTGGAAGGGTGCTCTGTCATATTCGCCCAAAGCTAATGTTGCCTACTTCGAGGCTATGCATAGTGTATTATGAGGTTCATGCGTTGTTATCGTGCAGTGTTGGTTTGAATGGTCGAGTGCTTATTTATGTGTCACAGTAGTGAATGAATCGAAAAGAGGATTACTCTGTTCATGGATTAGAGGTTCAGCATTTAATTCCGGCGGAGGAAAGGCAATTGGACTATGGATGTTCAAGCCTTGGTTGACAGAGTAGAGTGACTTGATATTTTCAAGTGTGGTGGAATTCTCATTGTGGTGTGGTGTCGTCATCCTTTTTGGAACGCATCAAGGCTCGTCGGTGTTATGGTCTTCTTTGATTTGCCTTCAGGGCAGGGTGTTGCGAAATGGTGCCTAAGAAGCGGTTGTCGAATGGCGGTGTGTAGCAGTTTCATAGTCGAATCGGTACTTCTACTGCTGATGACTAAAGAAAGATGATATTAGAGGAGGCTTAGAATTGGTAGCAATTTATTAGTTGGGTTTCTATAGAGATGGATTATGATTGGAGGCAGTATTTGGGCAGCAAAGGATGAGGAAGGACATGATGGGAGGCATCTCGCGGAGGTTGAAGTGCTAGGGGTTGAGTAGTTCGCTTCGGAAGATGGTTAACTTGGATTTGGAATGTTAGCGTATCATATGGATTTCGTGGTAGGATGGCCACATGCTTCCAGAAAGCTTGGTGCGATTATGGTCATGGTGAACAAAGGAATAACTCTGTATATTTCATTTGAGATGGTGTCTTTGTGCTTCGGAAGTTTGAATATGATGGAAAGAGTTTGCTTGGGATGTAATATGACTTCGAGTTTTGGATGCATCGCTGGACCTTCATTTGATGTTGATAGGAATAAGTGGGCACTTTTGACTGGTGGGCGAGCGTGGGCTCTGGAGGATTAACTGATTTCGTGATGGCTGTAAGTAGGGAAATGTCATTGAAAGATGTTGATATGGGGATACATAGGTGGGCTATATCCTGTGAGGTGTTAGGAATTGCATGATTCCTAGTAAAGGTCCTCTGAAGAACTTTATTTTCTATCTAACATGAAGTATGTACTACAATGTGAGCTGGGATTGCTTGAAGAATATGGTGTAGTGGTCAGGAGGTCGAGTGTGTGTTTGGGGATGATAATTTGAGTTATGTTATGCAAAGTTGAACAAGAGATTGCGAGGAATTTGGCGGAGTGACGATACAAAATCAGGGTATTCTCTGTTATCATCGGGTCTACGGTGCACTATTAGAGAAATAGCTTTGGATTCGCAGAAGGTCTTCTAGAATGGGTGTATCTGTTGGAGATACTATTTAGTGCACAAGGAGGGTACGAGATGGCTTATGGGTATCTAGATGATGTGGTCTCGTGATTTAGGTCACTCGGTTTGAGTGTTATTTAAGGTTCATTATGTGTTTGAATAGGACTATTATTCCAAAGGCAAGTCAAGAGTAAATTAGAAGAAGTTGAGTCAGTGAGTAATGGTTTGAATCAGCATGGTTGTGTAAATTATCTATTCCTTCGGTGTGTTAAGCTATAAAGGTGATTCGTGGTTGTACATGCGGGCTTGACAACCACCGTAATTTGATTGATTTGGAAGTATTTGATTCTGATCGTTTTGTTATGTGTAGATGGATCCCAGAAGAGTTATGGCGATTTAGACTCCGACTTGAGGTTTGCATTTTCTGCAATTATGGGAATTCGGTTGTGTGTTGCAATTGTTCTTCTGACATGAGTTGAGTGAAAGGGGTTCTAGCCAATGAAGTGTTTATTCTATTGGTGGTTCAAGGGTTATGATGGAATTCTTATACTCTCGCGTAGCAGCATGAAAGGTGCAATGAACGGTATAGAAATTGAAAGTTGAGGATCAAGGTTGCTGTTTGGTGTTGATAAGAATATCACAAGCTTAGAGGAGCAGGGGGGAGAATTTCAGATGTTCAGAGTATGTTGGCACTATTTTCAGGCAGCCTGAGGATGGTCTGTTTTTTGGTAGAAGTGTTGGGTATTGAAATGCAAATTATTGACTACTACTATAGAAATAGCATGGTCGATGGCAATTGATGTTTAGATTTACTACCTGGTGCAGAAGGTTGTGGAAGTATATCCCACGGGAAAATCGTATAAGTGTAGCGTGTTAGTCATTTTATTGTGATAGATGGAAATCAGGTATGGAGATTCCAGTACTGTCTCTAAGGGGAGAGTTTGTGCTTGAGCGGCGCTCTACTCCTTTGGTTGTGGACTGTGAGAGTTTGTTCCGGATTGGACGTCTGCTCGTGTGTGTCATGGGTAGGGTCATTGTGGATACTTGAAAGGTTATTGGCCTAGTATGGGATGATCAGGATCGGCTTGAGGTCCGTTGGTAGATCTAATATGGATGTATGCTCTAAATCAAGTTGGATGTATTCCTTCAGCATACCATTGCTTATGGAAGAGGCTTCGGGCGTTGGATGCTATTCCTGTCATCAACCATTCTTTATAATACTATATTATGTCATGTGGGTTGTGAAACGACTTGATTATTTGCACATGTGTTGTCATCCCGTGTAGTTTGGGGTGTTATATGAGCAAGATGGCCCTTGATATGCATATCATTATGGTACCTTGGTCATGCTTGGAATTTTCTAGTGCATGGCGCTATCTGTATCCCCAGGGTTATATTTATGCACTTGGGGTGCTTGTGATCGATATTTGGGCATTTCGTGGGTATGAGCATTCAGGCTCGGTAGGTATTTCCTTATAGGTTGTTATGTGTGGATCCGGTGGCACGCCGCCACAGGTATGATATTTGGATTGGGTTGCACGCCGCAACGGTATCATGTGGGGATGGGTTGCAGGCCGCAACAATGAGATGTTGAGTACGATTCTTTATACTTCTTTTGTGTGCCTTGTTTCTCATCTCTCAGATAGGTTCATAGCATATGTTTGGCCGTTTTATTCGTTACGCGGGCTGGATAGTTCTTTGCCAGAGTTCGCTCTTCCTTATGGGCCATATTTGAGTTGTATCATGTTGGCGCATTGATGGCGTCATATGAAATTTTTGACGGTGTTTGAGGTAGCTTATTGCCCGAGCAGCTTGTACTGAGTGACACGAGGTTATTGGACCCGATATCAGTGTGATCGGATTTATGTAAGGTATATTAAAGAGAAAACGTCACTATTCAGTTCAGAATGAGATAATGGTTCTTGTCAAGTGGAGGGACTCCATGATTTATTGATTTGGCAGGCGGTTATGAGCTTCTACTGGTCATTTTAATCATTGCAGTATTGCGAGGGTTAGATTAGGGCTTATGCACGGCATTATGAGGTATACTACGAGCATCATGTTAGTGGATTTGCAGCTTCTACGGTTGGAGGATGTTATTATGGGCATTCGAATTATGTGGTGCATTGTATGGTTTTAGCATGGGTGCATGATCATATTTAGTACAGCGGGTTAGATTGATATGGTGTTCGTATGTTAGAATCAGGTCTCATAAAGAATTCCGAATGTTGGAATTTGGTTATAAGGCTTGTAGGCTAAGGTAGCAAGAAGGATCTTCAGTCTGGCTCGAGCTAATATGCTCACATGGATTGTGGTGGCAGGCGTAGGTGCACGAGGTGTTAATCAGCGATTTTTGGCAACTCTGTAATGGTTCTTGGAATGTTCGAGGACAAATATATGTTTAAGTGAGGGAGAATGTAACGATCCGAGCCTTGGAATAGGTTTGTATCATGATTCATTACTTGTACGTAAAGTTTGGCGTCATTCCGGAATGTTTAGATATGATTCATACGCGTTCGGCGGAGTTTGAAAGTTGAAAGAATGATATTGATTGTCTATTCGTGATTTTGAGTTATTCGTGGCATTTCGAGCCTTTGGATAAGTTCGGATAAGGTATTGGGACTTGTTGGTGTGATTGGAGGGGGTCCCTGGTGTCACGATCCAAACTGGAGGGCTGCAACGGGCACTCGGTGTCTTACTCAACCAAGTTCCAACATAACATATCTTTCTAATCACACCATCATGGGCAAATGGGCAACAAGGGCCGTAATAAGAAAACCGAAATAAAAACATAAGGGAATACTAGACATTAGACAACCCAACATGATATAGAAACTTATACATGACATATGGGCCTCTAAGGTCGGCATATCATTTGTATACTCAAAATATAGGCCGACAAGGCCATATAAGTATCCATATACATGACATCTGTCTACAAGCCTCTAAGAGTACATAAACGTCATAAAGATCGGGACATAGCCCCGCCATACCAATCAATATATGTCTAAATCATACTGACCAAATAGGCAACTCCGGAGCAAGTGGAGTGCACCAACACCTTCCGCTGAGCTGATAGCCTACTAGGAGGACTGTAAACCTGTCTACCGGGACTTGTGGTCATGAAACTCAGTGTCCTCAGGCAAAAAGGACGTCAATACAAATAGAGTACCAAGTATGTAAGGCGTGAAAAGCAGTATATAAAAGACAAGAAAGAAACATGGAGTAAAGGACTCAACCTATAAGTCTGAATAGCTCTGTGAATCATGAAACATTTATAATGTCATGCATGTGCGTATAAATGTCCTATCATCCATAGGTATATGCGTACATAACATCATCAAGCCTCTGAGGGCATCCCATCATATCATCTCGGCCTCTATGGGCGAAATCATCAACGTGTACCAACTGATCAGGTGGTGGTGCGTATATAAAACCATAACCTTTCCCCATACCCCATATACATACACTATACGCATATACAACGCCATCTCATCATGGGTCAATATACATGTATAAATGAATGCAATGCATAATGAAATAAGTCAATAAGATCTCTCGGAATGTCATGAGACCCATGAACAGACGATATGATAGTAGGACACATGGGGAATCAAGAACATAGGCAATCCTAGTACTTGTAAGAATAGAATCATTTATGAAAGTTGCGTACTTGCTCGTCTCGTTGTATCATATGGATCATTCCAAAAGGAAAGAAGGGATATCGTTAACATACCTCAAGTCGTCAATGCAACTCAACAACAAGCATATGACAACTAGCACGCCAACCTTATAACATAGAAATACATGTACAACCTAGATGGCGCTAGTATATCACGTATCTCAAACGACAACTAGATTCTAAGATAAAATGGGCAGCATTTCCCCTGATTTTATGGCTTCCTCAAGCCTACAATAGTCGAGATAAACATAATACAGCCAGCAACTCAAAAACAATCCAACTACAATTCGGGACCTTCAATACAAAAAAAAAAAACCCAAATATACCGTAATACACCCAATCAACAAGTTATCAATTAGCCTGAAATTGCAACGACATCCTCTAAACTCAATAAATCAGTAGCACAATAGGCCAACACGAGTGGACTACAAACAGTCCACTAAAAAATAAATAAATCGAACTCACGGCTTCCGATCACCGTCCCATGAGTTCTAACTATTAGGAAATGAATTTATCAACCTTCCTTGATATTTAAAAGCTTAAATACAGAAAGTAGACATTTTCTTAACTATGAAGTACCTTTCAAAACTCAAACTAAAAAGAAAAAGAGAGGCGATATAGCGATACTTACGTCGTAGGGATCGTTCTAATGTTATCGCTTCTTGATTTCGTACCCGGGATGTTAATCTTCTTTCAAAGAGATGCTAGCTTAGCACTCTAGCATTGGCTCATCTTCCGACGCTTATAACTTTTTATCAAAGAATGTCGTATGAACAAATGGTTAAGAGAGTTGGAAACTGCATTCCAATATTCAATTTGGTATACAATATGTCCCAAAAAGACCTCATATAACACACGAAATGTATTGCTCAAAAAGCTTCAGTGACACACCTACTTGTCACCTATGCAGTCTCCGCAGTCTCGCAAAACTGCAAATATCTCTCTACTCCGATATCATATAGATGAACGGTTTAATGTGTTAAAAACTAGACTCGTAGAGATTCAATTTGATATATGTATCATCCCGTAATTCCAAGCATATTGTGAGAAAGGCTCTGCTACATTTGACCTAATTTCCAGCACATTTATGAATGTAAATTGTGATGACCTTTACCAACTTTTGTTCCTTTCTTGACTTCAAAACGTAACACACAACTATCATACGACTGAAATAACTCATAACATAACCTCTGTATCATGGTAAGAACCCTAGTATCACCCCAAAAGTACATGTTATAACATTCCCAACTTGTCGACATTCGACGAAACTTATTTTCTTCAATTTGTTTAGCGTCTAAGCCTTTCATCCCTCTTGCTACTTGTTATCCATAATCCTAAAGATTTGTAATCTCCTAGGTAACATGATTAACTTACTTTATAGACTTTTCAAAGATGATTTCATTTTTGAGCTTACATCAATTGACTTACGACGTGCTCTTAGGTACGAAAACATGGGGTGTAACATCATTCCCCCTTTGGAACATCCGTCCGCAAATGTTGACTGATGCACTTATCAGTATCATAACTCATAGGTTTTACGAATACTTTAATACTTTCCTTGCCATGTGGGCTACTGTTCTGTGAATAAATCCAAAGGCCAGGGCATCCCCCCCTTCAGGCCTCTTTCTCATACCACGACTTGTTGTCAGAATTCTTCCAATATAGTAATTGTTGCTACCTCCTATCATGCAGCCTGTACAACTTTGTCCTTGTATGTGCGCCTATGTGACTCTTCTCTCCTTTTTCCTCCATCTTTTAGCTAATCTCTAGGCCTCACTTTGGGAACATATACAGAACTTGACAAGTTGTCCCTCTGGGCATGTAGTGAAGTTCTTCGCTCAGTAGTTTTTTGAACTTATGACTATTGCTATATCTTGTTTCATAGTCTCGGTTATATATGGTTATGGCTTTACTTTAACTAGGTAGGTCATACTATACCATAACTCTTACTTTGGTTTATTATTACCGGCGTCTGCTACCCATCTCTAGGTTACTCTCTCACTCCTTATCTTATATGTATAAATCTAAGTCCTTTAGTTCTTCTTCATTACTTTTCATCTTAATAATTACAGCCTAATCTCATCTCATACTTTATAACTTTTATCCATCTATTGTTGATTCACCTTAATGTTGATCCATAATCTACCACTAATAACTTGACACCTCTTACGTAATACATTGTCACTACAGCCCACGTCTCATCGGGGAACATCTGAATTTATTTGCCTGATCCACCTAGGGACAATACTATACTTCAATAATCGTATTTCATAGCATCCCAATGTGATTCATCCTATGGGGGTATTCTAATCCCGTGCAATTCATGAAATCCCTTTCTCGTTAAATCATTACTCAATCAAAGGCCTAAACATCATCCACTTATCTATCACAATGACACCCTTATTCTACTACCAGGGCAGCATTTCTTCTAATCTACATTTTCCTAGTCTTAAACTCCTCCGAGTTCATTCAGGCTATATTGAGCTTTCTATAACTTATAAAAAACTATCAAATATCTTGTTTTGATGGGCTTAATCCTTAGGCCTTATCTATTCTTGTCACTTTGTCACTCACCTTTTCTTATCCTCACTCCTATCTACCTAAAACCTTGTTGCTCTATAATACTTTAGCTTGCGACCTACACATATCTATTCATACTACTCGCAAACTTCCTTTAACTTGTTAGCACCATTGATTGCCTTCTCACCTGTCTTTAAATGTAAGCAATTACTTTTTCTGGTCGTTCTGCCACTTGTTGCATGAATACTTGGCTTACCTTATTGCCAACGAATATTGGAATTTTCTGTAACTCATATGATCTCAAACATCACCTTTGATTTTTTTTTTCCTGTTCATTAGCAACGATAGGTGCCACCTTTTTATGGAGTGTATACAATATTGTAGTGAAATTGTTGTTACAACACCATTTCTTCTTCAAGTTACTATGCTTAGGTTGAAGCCTTCTTCGTTATTTCCTCAGCTAGTCTTTCGTGGTAGTACTTAATGAAGACCCTCTGACTCTTGTAAATCTGCAAGCTTATTACATTGTATATCCGATGAATTTTTTTTTTATATTCTTACTCGCCTATAATTATCCTTAGTTACTTACCTCCATGCACTTGTGCTCGTAGGTTACTTCTGAACTGAAATTTTGACTATCTCCCCAGTGGCACTTTCTTTTATTTCCGTAACATTATACGGTTCCTTTAACTACCCAAATCCTATCTGAATATTTCTCAAGGATCATGGTGTCATATCTGTGAGACTGAATTCACTATGTTGGGGTTCACTACATTTATCTTGCATGATCTATTGATTTGTCTGTATCCTCTAGTCTAGCCATAACTAGGCTCTTCCTGAATCAACTACTAGCTACTTGTTAATCCATTCTCATACCTATATTCTGCATAATCTCTCTTGGAATATGTGCATTGCCTTAACTTACCTCTTGCACTGGCTCCTAATGTATCAAGTGTTCATTTGTACTTCTTTATCAATAACATATAATGCGGGAACCCTTACTGCCTCTCCTCGGCGTCGTGCTTGCATAATGTTCTGGAGTCGTAACTTATTTGTAGGATCTGAATAAATGCAATCTCATTCCTTATGCCCTTTTACAGTATTCTTCCTTTGCTATTCCATAGTTACCTCTTCATCTTTGGCGTTTTCTTTTTCACATATTTTTCACTAACATCTTACTCGCCTTGCGGTAACCCTTCTATACCAAGGATAACTAAATTCCTTTTGCACGAGGGTGACACCTAGTATAACTGGCACACTTAGTCCCTTAAGCTTAACTCTGCTCACAGCGCTTGTTTTAGGGAAGCGTCTTCCTAAATGACCTTTAAAGGTTATTCTTCTGTTGTCCATTCTATTATTGTAGGAACACGATCTCTGAAACTCTCATGATGCCGACTATTATCAAATGTTCTTATTCCTATTTCATGTTCAGTTTATCTTGTTCAATAGCCCATACTGATTTCTATTACTCCGGTGGTCTAACTTTCTCTTCTGATAATCACGTTGGAGTTACCAACTCATTTCTTGAAATAAGGATACAAAGTTATGATTTATACAGTTTTATTGTCTCAAGACCTGTCACCTATAGTCTTTTCCTTCACTTGACTATAGACTCTGTCATCGTGTCATATTTTTATTTACCGTTATCACTCATTTATCACATCTTACTCATAATGTTCGTTTACTCTATTCTTATTCTCCTGCTAATATTTTTGTCGATCACCTTATTCTGAAAACTTCAACAAAATATTCTTTTGCTTTTAGCTTCCCTGGCACCATCTCACTGGCTATTCGGTTCGTCCAACATTCTCTCTTTATTAGGGATGAGAGCTATACTAAGGTAAATATTTATCCTTTGTAGGATTCCAGTGCCAATCTTCTAAAAAAATTTCTGGACATTCTAGTATTTCATATCTAAATGTAGTATCCTAGAATGCACCACCGAGGTGTCTCACAAGGAGAACTATTACCACGTTTGCAATATCCTTCAAAAATGCCAGCTAATGCTAACAATCCATCCACCATTTTGGGTTACTCTAACCCCAGATGGATCCTGATATCCCATTCTTCTCTTAAGCTATATCTGTTATCTCACATAGGTCATAACTAAGATGGGTGTGGCCAGTTGTATATATCTCTGTAACTGTTGAAAGTAACTCATAATGCTTATATTTCTCTACCTGAATTGTAAATACTGATAATCTACACTAACTGGGTACCTCGTACCTTACTTCACCTTGCTTTTTTTATTTGTTGAAACTTGTATCTACCTTCTGATTCTCTCATTGCTTTAAACCATGGATGGATAGATATTCATGCCTTAGTGCTCCTTATCAAGAAGCTTACACGTCTTAGTACACACGTGATCTGTTGAAGACCTCACATTTACTTATCATAAGCTTGATGCAAAATCATGTTCCTCTGACTCAACTCTTCCACAGCCACATTCAATCTCTTACCAACCATCTTCTTTCTGGATGTATGTTTCATCGTATTAGGAACAAAATAGAATTTAGGAGTTTAAATGCTTACAACTGAGCTCTACCATACCATCTAGAGCAAGAAGAAAGAGTGACAGTGCTAAATGCCCTGTAGACTCCTGCTTATAAGTATGGTGCACAACACACCCATAAACAAAGACTCTACTAGACACGGCTTGTAGACTCCCTAGGACAAATCTGATCTGATACCACTTCTGTCACGACCCAACCGCGACGGGCACCCGGTGCCTTACTCAACCGAGTACCAACATAACGTATCTTTCTTATCACACCATCATGGTTAAATGGGCCAGAAGGTCCATCATGAGATAACCGGGATAAAACATAAGAGAATACTAGACATAGGACGACCCAAACATGATGTAGAAACTTATACATGTGATATACGGGCCTCTAAGGCCGAAATGATCATTTGTGTACTCAAAACATAGGCCAACAAGGCCATACAAGTATCCATATATATTTGTCTACAAGACTCTAAGAGTACATAAACGTCATAAAGGTCGGGACAGGGCCCCGCCATACCAATCAATACATGTCCAAATCATACTGACCAAATAGGCAACTCCGGAGCAAACTGGAGTGCCCAACACCTTCCGCTGAGCTAATAGCCTACTAGGAGGACTGTTAACCTGTCTATCGGGACTTGCGGGCATGAAACGCAGCTTACCCAAACAAAAAGGACGTCAGTAGAAATAAATTACCAAGTATGTAAGGCATGAAAAGCAGTATATAAAAGACAAGAAAAAAATATGGAGTAAAGGACTCAACCTATAAGTTTGAAAAGCTCTGTGAATCATGAAACACTTATAATGTCATGCATGTGCGTTAAATGTCATATCATCCATAGGTATATGCGTACATAACATCATCAAACCTCTGAGGGCATCCCATCATATCATCTCGGCCTCTGTGGACGAAATCATCAACGTATACCAGCTGACCAGGTGGTGGTGCATATATAATGCCATAACCTTTCACCATACCCCATATACATATATAGTATAAGCGTATATAACGCCATCTGGTCATGGGTTAATATACATGTATAAATTAATGCAATGCATAATGAAGTAAGTTAGTAAGATCTCTCAAAATGTCATGAGACCAATGAATAGACGTTATGATAGTAGGACATATTGGGAATCAAGAACATACGCAATCCTAATAATTCTAATAATAGAATCATTTATGAAAGTTGCGTGCTTGCTCGTGTCGTATCATATGGATCATGCCAAAAGCAAAGAAGGGATAGCCTTAACATACCTCAAGTCATCAATGCAACTCAACAACAAGCTTATGACAACTAGCGCCCCAACCCTATAACAAAGAAGTACATGTACAACCTAGAGGGCGCTAGTATATCACGTATCTCAAACGACAACTAGATTCTAAAATAAAAGGGGTAGAATTTCCCCTGATTTTACTGATCTCTCAAGCCTAAAATAGGCGATATAAACATAAAAAAATCAGCAACTCAAAAACAATCCAACTACAATTCGGGACATTCAATACAACAAAAACCACAAATATACCGTAACACACTCAATCACAAGTTATCAATTAGCCTGAAATTGCTACGACGAGAAACCAGCCTACTACTCTACCACATGTGGAATTTCTCCACACCCTTCATCCCTCCAAACTCAATAAATCAGCAGCACAATAGGCCAACACGAGAATCAAACTCACGGCTTTCGATCACCGTCCCGTGAGTTCTAACTATTAGAAAACAAATTTTTCAACCTTCCTTGATATTTAAAATCTTAAATACAGAAAGTATATATTTTCTTAAATATGAATTACCTTTCAAAACTCAAACTACAAAGAAAAAGAGAGGCGATATAGCGATATTTACGTCGTAGGAATCGTTCTAATGTTATCGCTTCTTGATTTTGTACCCGGGATTTTAATCTTCTTTGAAACCCTATAAGAGAGCTTAAGGATATGTTTATGGGTGTTCTCTGGTAGTTTTCTATGATACCACAGTATAAGAATAAAGCAAGAGACTCAAGGAAAGCAAGCTAAATCATAGGTACGAAAGTTTCCCTACAAAAAGGGGCTGGCTTCAACAACCCATAAGGGACGGCTTGCCAAGCTACACAAACAGTTAATTTGTTTATAGTCGCAAATGTTTTCCTACAAAAGGGGCTGGCTTCAACAACCCATTCAGGGACGGCTTGCCAAGCTACACAACTTAGAAAACTTTTGTACTATAACCAACGTTAGCTGTTCATAACTCAGAAAACTTTCGTACTCCAATAAGCT
Source organism: Nicotiana obtusifolia (assembly GCA_002018475.1). Lineage (NCBI taxonomy): Eukaryota > Viridiplantae > Streptophyta > Magnoliopsida > Solanales > Solanaceae > Nicotiana > Nicotiana obtusifolia. The sequence continues at coordinate 142,232 of MCJB01048630.1, read as the reverse complement.
AACTTTCAAAGAGTACACTTACTTTATTTTCATACATGGACCGGCCTTTCTATCCATACGAAAGAAAGAACAAGAGGGAAATTTAGAAAGAACTCATATGTATATATCACAAGAGATTTACAAAGATTACAAGATAATTCTAAGCTGTTGTCTAAGATAATCCTACAACTACTACAAGGCCTCCTTTATATAGGACTAGGAGGTTATTACAAGACAAACATTCTAGATAAAGCAAACCTATCTTACATGGAAAACTTATCTACAAGCGGGTCCCTCCGGTCATGTGAAGGACTTTAGGCAAAACCACTAAAAACACCTGAAAGCATGTGAACAGGGTGAAATATACATGGTGTAACATGTAAAAGTATGAGGGAGCATGTGACGCCATGTGAATGTACTGTGTTGCATGTGAAGAAGCATGTAGAAGCATGTGAAAACAAGGTGAAGTGGGGCCCAGATAGCATGGAAATATGTGGAAATTTGTCTTGGCATGGGTAGGATATTTTTTGAGAGTTTTTGGAGGATTATGGTAGGAAAACAACGTGAACTGGGGCCCGGATAGTATGGAAAGATGTGGAAATTTGTCTTGGCATAGGTAGGATATTTTTTGAGGGTTTTTGGGTAGGTAATGGAGGATTATGGTGAGATTAGCAGGGATTAAGACAATTATCCTTTATCGATCATAGAATTGTCTTCCAGGCATCTTTTCGAAGATCTAGTGAAGTAACGCCTGGAACTTGACGGTTCTTCTCTGCTGTGTTCCTTTTCCTTTGGACTGAGTGATGTAATCCGCAACCTTAATCTGGAAATTTCATTAGTGATCTTTTCTCGGATGACTTCATATGGTGTTTGATATTCTTTTGCTTCTTCCCGGACTCTTTCCCAGTGCGGATGGGTATTGGTATAATTCTAGCTTGCCCATTCATTTGGCCATATCTCTTTTGGGATGCATCTATTTTGCTGAAAAATGATTCTTTGTGCCTCGCTATACGCTTCCTCCATTGATAAAATGGACACAGGAAATTTCCACCAGAATGATGCCTCTGCTTGCGCCTGGACTTTTCCATTTCACTGGCCTATATAACATGAATATTTTTGCTGCGTAGGAATCACTGAAACATTTCGTCTAATATCTTCTAGGCTTGAACAATAGTAAAAATACTCTAAGGGTTGGTGCAATGGTATCAAAATCCTTGAAGACGTTGCATTTGAATTACATGAAAATATAATACTGATGGCATAGGTACCAGAAAAATCATAGTAGTTGTTGTGGAAAATCCTTGGCTTGAGCTATGAATATATGGCAGAACGCATATTCTGGATTAACACCATAAGGCTTTAGAATGGATCCTCCATATTGTCGGAAAACTTGGAGCTCACAAAGATGTGGCTACTTGGCTTCAGTTTTGTTGGGAAAAATCTTTTTGAGAATTCTTCCGGTCGCGATAGAAAATCTACGAGAATATTATCCTTTCCTTTCAGGTGCCTGACTTGAAACTTGTATGGAGAGAACCATTGAGCCCATCTGAGAATCTGAGGATTGGGGATAATTTTTGAATTTATCCGGATCATTTTTGGGAAAGCCTTCATATCCATTTCTACTAGAAATTCTTTATGGATAAGGAAGAAATTTAATTTCTTAATTCCATTCTTTACTGCAAGAATTTCTTTGAAGGTGGAGTGATAATGTTGCTTGGCATCTTTAAACTTTCCACTAGCATATCCGCATTTTTTTTTGGCCATCTTTTTCTTCAAATAGAACAACACTCCAATATTCATGGCTGGTATCAGTTTGCAGTATCTTTTTTAAAGGGATGTAGAGAGACTTGACATTTTTACATATCTCCTTTATTTTTCTGACTGCTTCATCCTGTTTCTCTCCCCATGATGGTGCATTTATCTTAAGCATTCCTGTGAGCGGTGAAATGTATGTAGAGATATTTGGGATGAAATCTCTTACATAATTTATTACACCCAAGAATTGTTGGATCTGCTTTGTTGTAAGGTTGGTGTCCGGAAATTTAAGTAATTCCTGACATATATGCGATCCTGGATTGTATTCACCTTGGGCAAAATGCATTCCGAGAAAATCAATCTCCTTTTGAGCAAGAACCATCTTTTTGGCTGAGAGCATGATTCCGTACTGTGTTACTAATGTCTCGAATTGATGAAGCAAGTTGACATGTTCTTCTAATGTATCACTAAATAACAGGATGTCATCAACGTAAACTAAGGAGGTATGGAAGATGGGTTGGAAGATTTTTATCATGGCTTTTTGGAACAAGGAGGGTGCAGTTTTCAACCCGAAGGGTATGACTTTCCACTGGAAGTGATGATCGGGAATGCAAAATACCGTTTTGGGTCATTCTTCAGGGTGGATTCCCAGTTGCCAAAATCCAGATTTTAAATCAAACTTGAAAAAATATTTGGCCTTGGCTAAGTGGGAGAAAAGAGTGAGTTTATTTGGGATGGGAAATTTATCATCTTGGAGGAAATGGTTTAGTGGCTGGTAATTAATAACTAACCTTAGTTTTCCTCTTGTCTGCTCAGCTCTTTTGTTGACATAAAATGCTTCGCATGCCCATTGTGAATCCGACGGCTCTATCAGATCAAATTCCTAAAGTTCTTCGCATTCTTTCTTTGCAAGCTGAAGATGATCTGGATTCATGCCTGAATGACTAGCTTTTGTCGGATTGATGTTTTCATTTTTCTTGAAAAGGAGATTGATAAAAAACTCTTGGTTTTTCCATAATGGGCTTTTTCCTTTCTTCATGAAATCCTTGTGGGAATCAGCACATGAATGTTCAATGAGATTCTGCTCAATCTTTTTGATTTGTTCGTCATTGGTGATTTAGAATAACCTTGGAATCTCAAATAAGGTCTGAACTGTTTTTTGAAAGCTATCCCGTTAGCCTTGATCTGGAGTTGTTCTCTAAGTTGCCTGTAAATGTCGAATCCAATAATAAGATCTTTTCCAGGCACATCAGATCCTAACAGCTTGGTTCTGTACTTCAATGCTGGAAAGAACTCAATTGTGACCGGGTGCTTTGTAATGACAGTTGTGGTTAAGATTGCATTTGATGCAGTGTTGAAATCCTTGAAATGCGGCACCCATTCATCTTCAGGGAGAACAGCAGGATTTATGAGTGAGGAAGAAGCTCCGGTGTCGATGAAAGTAATAACTCGAGCTGGTTTATCCCACTTGGAGGAATAGACTTTGACTTCTACTTGAGGAATGATTGTGAGAGCATTGATCTCCTCTCGGGCCTCGATCACTGGTTCTGAAATTTGGTACTGATCATTGCCTTGATCTTCATAGATATTGAGAGAGAATATAGTTTCTTCATTGGGTTCATCATCCACAGAGAATATGGATTCAAGGTCCTCCTCTTTTGCAAGATGTATGCCAGTGTAATCTTCAATCTCTTCAAGGAGTTTGACAGATCTTCTTGATTGGGGATAATTTTTTGCGAAATGTCCAATCTTATGGCAAATAAAGCATTTGTCCTTCCTGTGAAAATTTCCTGGCCTTCTGCGTCTGAAATATTTTGTGCGCCTCTTGGATCTTGATTTTCTATCTGGAATTTTTGGCCATCTAAACCTCCTGAATTCTTTACGTCTTCTGGACGTGTGGCAAGAACATCCTGATCCGGTGATTAGATCAGATTTGCGGCATGCTTTGTCAAGCGCTGGATTGTGCTGGATAATTTGCTTTAGGACTGAGCGCTTTGTACAAATGTCATCTAATGCGACGAAAATAGCCTTCCTGATGTAACCAATTTGTGGGATGGTTATGGACTGGAACTTTTCTTCAATGATGGTCATGGTTCGGCTTGCCAACAGCTTTGGAAGGGAAGAGACAAAGGCTTGCTTCAGATTGATGTCTCCGCTAATTTCAAAGTATATCTTGGCCATTTTTTGAAAATGTCTGTCAATGTCATTTCTGTCGAATGACACACACTTCATCTCGAAGAGCTGTCTTCGCATTTTCTCCTGTCTTTGGCCAGTATCTCCGCAGAAAACTTCATGTAGGATTCGGATGTTGAAGGCAACATCTTGGGAAGTGAGAAAAGTATTTTTGTCTTGAAATCCAAGTGAGTTCCACCAATCTCTGAGGATTCCTGAGAATCGTGAAGTGAGTTCTGACAAGATGACATACGTTTCTCGTTCTGCTAAATTTTTGGTCACCATCCAAGTATAGAAGTCTTGGATCCTTTGAGGCCATTTTGAAACCTTGACATCGTCCAAGGTGAAAGTATGGAAACCGGTTCCAACTGGCTTGGACGCCATGGGCTCATATCTTCTTTCTGGGATTGGCTCATCTGTCATGCCTTTTCGTTCGTCATCTAATTCGGATACTTCTGGCTCTCTTGGCTGGTTTACAAATATTGGAGGATTGTCATCTTCGGAAGAGTTTGTTGTGGATTCATTGCTTGATTGAGAGCTATCTTCCATTGATTCATCTTCTGATGAATTCAGAGATTCTGACCATGGAGTATCTTCTTCTGATATGCATCTTGGCTAGGAGACATAGAGGTCTGGAGCCTTCTGGTTCGAAATCATCAGATTTTCGGGGTTGGACCCTTTTGAACTTTCCCCTTGGTGTCGCCTTTTCTTGGTTTGTTTTTGTGCTGCAAGTGCATCTTTTCTTTCCCAACCCAATTTTCCGATATCAAACTCCTGTTCTTCTTTTAAGGGTTGGGTGAAAGAGAATGGATTTTGTGAGGTAGATGGAAAAGTAGAAAAGGTGTTGTCTAATTTAGGTGGGGAATATGGTTGTGGAGACATAGGGAAGAAAGTAGGTTTTGAAGGGACAACCGGGGTTGTTTGTGGCTTATAGTGGTCATTTCTCAAGAGTTGAATCTGTTCTTTGACGGAAACCGTCTCCTTTTGTTGTTGTTGGAAGAATTGGAAAAGTGAAGTTCCTGGCGGACAAATCTCGTATTGTAAATTTGCCAACCTTAGTTCCAATGTTTTGATTAGTCCTTCATGGCGAGACGATGTTTGCTCCATCTTTTTATCAATTGTTTCCACTTTGCTCATCATTTTGTTTTGTGTATGATCCACGTTCTTTATGGTGTTGCCAATGTTGTTCAGTACCTTGTTTTGGCAAATGGAGTTTTCGGATTGCCAGTTTATTGTTGCTTCGATGTCACTTGTTGGGGGTTTTTCTCCAGTAGGTAGCACTACGTTTTTCTTGGGAATTTTTGGAGCATGGCTTATACCCTCCTTTTCAAAAGGTTGTAGTGAAGGAAAGTCGTGGGTATGACTAGAGCTTGAAGGACTTAGCATGAATATCACAACTTTTGAAAAGTTAAAGAGATGCTAGCTTGGCACCCTAGCATTGGCCCATCTTCCGACGCTTATAACTTTTAATCCAGATGTCGTATGAACAAATGGTTAAGAGAGTTGGCAACTAAATTCCAATATTCAATTTGGTACACAATATGTCCCAAAAAGACCTCATATAACGCACGAAATGTATTGCTCAAATAGCTTCAGTGACACACCTGCTTGTCACTTATGCAGTCTCACAAAATTGCAAATATCTCTCTACTCCGATGTTGTATCGATGAACGGTTTAATATGATAGAAACTAGACTCGTAGAGCTTCAATTTGATATGTGTATAATCCCGTAATTCCAAGTATATTGTGAGAAAACTTCTGCTACATTTGACCTAATTTCCAGCACATTTAAGAATGTAAGTTGTGATGACCTTTACCAACTTTTGTTCCACAACTCGCTTGACTTAAATACGTAACACACGACTATCATACGACTAAAATAATTCATAACATAACCTCCTTATTATGATAAGAACCCTAGTATCACCCCAAAAGTACATGTTATAACATTCCCAACTTGTCGATATTCGACGAAACTTATTGTCTTCAATTTGTTTAGCTTCTAAGCCTTTCAACCTACTTGCTACTTGTTATCCATGATCTTAAATATTTGTAATCTCCAAAATAATATTATTAACTTGCTTTATTAAATTTTCAAAGATGATTTCATTTCTGATCTTACATCAATTGACTTACGACGTACTTTTACGTACGAAAATATATGGTGTAACACCAGGGGGCCTCGGGTAACTTTCGGGGTGGTTGCGGGTCATTTACCCATATTTTGTTGGTGCTGGTGTCTGGTTTTATTCTTCCCGAACACGAAGGGTCTCACATGTTTGCGAAGAAAGATTTGGGCTGATGGGATTTTGTGCTTCACATTCACGACTATTTTCTCATGTTCGCGAAGGTCTGGACAGCAAGGCTTCGCGTTCACGGTGAAGAAGCTGGCCTGGTGGGGGATTTGGTCTTCGCATTCGTGAATGTGCAGCTGTGTTCGTGATGGGCAGGCTGGTAAAGCTTCACGTTTGCATGCCCTGTCTCGCATTTGCATAGAGGAATTAGGGAGCATAAGCTAGAGTGCTTTGCAAATGCAAGAGACTTTCCGCGTTCGTGAAGAAGGTCGGGCCTAGGCTGTGTTGTTTTAATTTTGGATTTGGCTCACTTTTCTCTCATTTTCACTTGGGTGGCCGAATTTGGGGAGTTATTTTGAGGAAATTTTCATCAAGCAACACAAGGTAAGTGATTCCCACTTGTTGTAAGTAAATACATGAGTTATATAAGGATTTAAACATGGAAATTTGTAGAAATAGTGGGATTTTCGAAGAAAACCTAGAGTTTGATATTTTTAGATTTTGACCACAAAAATGGACATGGAATTGGGAATAAATTTATATTTGAGTTCGTAGTGTTATAGGTAATATTTATCTTTGAAAATTTTTGAAATCCGGGGACGTGGGCCGGAGGGTTGACTTTGTTGACTTTTCAAGTGGAGTTGGGGATTGTTATACTATAAGAATTGGAGTATATTTTAATTGATTTGCATGTTGTTTGACTAGTTTCAGATTGATGGGCATCGGTTTGAAGTGTTAGAGAGGCGTTGGAGCCGGTTATAGAACTTCGGAGCGAGGTAAGTCTCCTGTCTAACCTTGTGAGAGGAAAACTATCCCCTAGGTGATGTATTTGATATGTGCTACTTGTTATGGGGGTATACGTACGCACGAGGTGACGAGAGTTCATACGTACCTAGATTCATGTTTATGTCTGGGTAGACCTAGGACTTTACCATGCAATAAATTGTGTTACTTGAATTTAATTGTTAGCTTAATTATTTGAAGACTATAAGGAAAAGCTGATAAAGATCATGTTAGATCGAATCTCAATTTCGAGAGCTATTTGGCAGGATAATCGATTGATGGTAAATATCATGTTTATGTTATGTCTCTGACCCTGTATAATAAATATGTGATTCGTAAGTCGATAAGTTTCTTCTCTTCTTGGGGATCAGGTCAAACGCCTCGGTAGTATATGTATAAATGAGATGCGTCCATGGATCGGGCCGTACGACCTTGGTAATGTATGTACACGACTATATGGATAAGGCCGACTGATCTCGGTATAATTCGTGCGTAAAATCATTAGGAGTCCGAATACCCACGAGATTACCCTCTAAATTGAACTTGGAAAATACGTGATATTCTCTTTATGACCTGAGATCAGATATTTAATTGATAGTTCTTATTTGTCGAGATAGCGTGTGGCACTTGGAATTTTCAAACTGATGATATTTTGTTAACGGATTTTGTTATCTACTATTCCGTATTCCATTGATCCTGTTGTATTTCATTCCTGCTTATGATTCATGCATGTTATTTATTGGACACTAGTAAGTGTCAATATCGACCCCTCATCACTACTTCTCTGCGGTTAGGCTAGATACTTAATGGGTACGCGTTGATTTACGTCCTCACGCTACACTTCTGCAATGAACATGCAGGATCTAACAGGTTCATTTTGTGGTCATCCTGGTGCGTAGGCGCAACTGCTGAGGGGACTTTATGGTGAGTTGCTTCCTATGCTACGCACCGCAGCCTCAGAGTCTCCATCTTATTTATTTACTTGATCCTAACTATTTAATATTCCAAATATATGTTGTATTATTATTGCACTCTTCAGCAGACGCTCATGCACTTGTGAAACTAGGTTTTGGGGATGTTCTAGAATTTGTTTATGGTTTTGCTTAATATTGATACACTTTTACTTTATATTTTATTTAAATTGTGTGTATCTATGATTTTGATTGTATTAATTTCTTTATCTATTAAGATTCATGATTTCAAAATTAATAAAATTAATAATTATATTGGTAGTTCACCATTGGCTTGCCTAACGGTGACTTTAGATGCCATCACGGCCTATGGTTGGTTTTGGGTCATGACATATACTAGCATCCATCTCAAATCAATATATTCGTAAGATGTCCTTGATTATTTCACTTTGAGTAGGCATGTTTTAAAATATAGTTGGATTGCCATATTTTGACATTTAGATCTTGTGCTCATTTGGTTTTGACCCGAACGATTGGGTCTTTGATTAATATTCATTTAGTCAATTTACACATATTCCATTTATTACTACATATTCTCTTATATATTTATTTCCTTAGCAACTTCTTATACTTGTTTATTTATTTCAAAACAAATTCTTTCATATGTTATTCATTTAATCAAAAGTGCATGAGATAGTGTTTGTATATCACTTAACCTTGTCTTGTTTATTGTTATTGTTCTTTATTACATTTTATACTTCAGCCAAACACAAACATTATCTCTCTTCACTTAACTTATTCTTTAAAATACCAAATTCTCCTCTTTAGGTCTTGTACCCTGATTTTCAAAATAAAAATTATTTCATACACTTCATTCAAGCTACTTTACCGCATACTTCATCCCCCTTTTGTATATAATTTATCACACATAGACATTCTTGTTCAATTACTCTTCATTCAAGCTACTTCACTGTTCTTTGTGTATATCAAATTAATCATTCTTTTGAACCTTCTCTCATTTGTTTGATTGAGCCCACAGGAATCACATTTTGTGGATCTTGAGGGATGCCTAACACCTTCCCCTCAATATAACTTGAACCCTTACCTAGAATCTCAATGGTTTCGTAGACCATAATCAAGACTACATTACATAGTGTAGTATAAGTGTTCTAGTATATCTTAAATACTAGGTGGTGACTCTAAACTTTAACTAACCTTGTAGAGTACTATAAGTTGTACATTGTTTTGACTTGTGCAAAATAGGGTGCAACAGCAAGTTGGTATCAGAGCCCTAGGTTCATAGGTTTTACGAGTCATGAGAAAATGCCTAGTAGAGTCTAGCGGATCAGTATGATGACGTCTATACTTATCTTCGAGAGGCTTCAAGGCATCTAGAAAACTTCCCTTCTTTCTTTCCTTATCGTGCACCTTGATCAGCTTGAAGCCTCAATCTCTAGTTTCTTTCTCTTTGATTCATATGCGATGTTAAGTACTCAGACTCAAATGTGCACCGACGGCTTGTGATGTTATATATGGACTGTGAAGGGCTATAGATACTTGATCATCATCTCAATATGTTGTATAATTCCAAAATATAGATGTGTTGGTAGATCTTTCAGTTGTCCATTTGAGTAATAGAGCAAAGTTTTACATCTTGTTGACAGGTATAGACTCGGGAAGATTAAGTGATTGTATTGTGTTGTGACGATGGTAGGGTTACAGAATCGGTTTGAGGGATAAGCAGGTGGATTATCTTTCAAGAGAAATTCTGAGGTTGTGTGATCGTTATGATGTTTCTATGAAGAGTTTCCTTTCTACCAAATGGAATGTATGTGCTACAATATAATTCAGATTATTTGAGAAAGTTCGCATGACTGCCACGTGGATGAGCATGTATTTGATAGATGAATTGGAGTTTTTTTACCGTAGTATATGAGCTTATGGAATTCAGCAGAATAACAGTGCGAGATCATGGCAGTTAAGGAGGAGGATATTATAGGTTATCAGATGATGTGTTTATAACGATCCGATCAGTCATTTTGTGTAATTGCGCCCCGTTAGCCCTTTTTATGCTTCACGCATGTGTGTTTATGATTTGATGACTTGTGGGGTTAGTTAGTTTCGTTACGGGAAGCTTTCGGGTTGATTTGGACCCTTTTATTCTTGACATAGAAGTTTAAATTAGAAATATTGACCAAACTTTGACTTTTGAGAAAACGACTCTGGAACTGTGTTTTGATGGCTCCAATAGCTTTTTATCGTGATTTCGGACTTGGGGTACGCCTAGAATTGATTTCAGAAGTCCATAGGTTGATTTGTGCTAATTTATCGAAATTTGGTAATTTGAAGTTGAAAAGTTTAACCGTAGGTCGACTTTTAGCTATCGGGCTCGGAATTTGATTTTGGGACTTGGAATAGGTCCATTATGGTATGTAGAACTTGCCTGCAAAATTTGGTGCCGTTTGGTGCTGATTTGATAGTATTCGGATGTTTAGTTATCATTTTAGAAATTCTTGAACTTTACTTTGAAATTCATGCTTTTTAGAGTTCGATTCATAGATTTAGATTATTTTTTTGTCTTTTGATCGCGCGAGCGACTTTGTATGATATTTTTAGACTTGTGTGGAAGTTTGGTTTGGAGCCCCAAGGGCACGGATAAGTTTCGGATATGTATCAGAATGGTTTTGAACTTAAAATGAATTGGTGGTGTGCTGGTGCTCTATTATCGCAATTGCGAGCACCAGCCTCGCAATTGCGAAGGTGATAGTAGGTGGGCTCGCAATTGTGAACAATTGTTCGCTTTTGCAGTGTTTTCTGAGGCTATCAGGGTTCGCAAATGCGAGCCCTGTTCTGCAATTGCAAGGGTTTGCAAATGCAAATCCTGTGTCACAAATGCGACATCTGCAGGTGGTACAAAGGGCTGGGAGACGGGATTTTTGCAAACATTCTCTCATTTTTGAACCCTAGACTTGGTAGGATGCGACTTGGATAGGGGATTTTCACCTACAAACTTTGGGTGAGTGACTCTAATATATTTCTGATCATATTCCATCAATATATCTTGGATTTTAATATCCAAATCATGTGAATCAAAGTGAAAATTTGTGAAACTTTTTCAAGTTTTTTGAAAAATAAGAATTTGTGTGTTGAGAGTCGATTTGGACTCGGATTTTGAAACTAATCACATATATGAACTTGTAGGGTCATGGGTAGTCCGAATCTACCATTGGACCCAGGTCTTGACAGGGCAAGCCCCGGATCGACTTTTGTTGACTTTTTAGAAAGAATGTAAAAATCTTAGCTTTATCTATTGTAATATATTTCCATAGTATTGTCTAATGATATTACGTCGATTTTGGTTAGATTTGAGCTGTGTGGAGGCGAATTTTAAAGGAAAAGCTATTTCCTAGTGCTAAATTGGCCCAGTTGAGGTAAGTATCTTGCCTAAGTGTAGGGGAACTACCCCTTAGGATTGGTATTGATTGATTCATTTGTGCTATGTGAAAGTCGTGTACGCGAGGTGATGAGTGGTACACGGGTTATACGTGGTATTTGACCGGTTTAGGCTACTTAGACTATTCTATGCTTTGATTGGAATGCCATATCATGTTCTAAATTCTCATAGTCAATCTATTCTTGTTTGTGTTACTTTATCCTCACATTCCCAAATTAATACTTGATAAATTGCTCTCATGCTTTAGTTGAACTTGTTTCTCCTTTATTTGATACATGTCATCTCTTCTATTGTTGATTATCATTACTTGAAGTCATTGTATGTGTTATCTCTTTCATTGTTGATTATCATTTATTTGAAATCATTGTTACTAGTTATCTCTTTCGTTGCGATTATTCTCATTTGAAGTCATGTTATTCCTTCCATTGCGAGTTATTTGTATTTAGTTCGTAGTTACACGTTATCTTTCTTATTGTTGAGTTATTGGTGTTGAAGTCGTGGAATTCGTAGCATTTTGAAGCAAAGTTGATAATTGTTAAGATATCTTTCTTGTTGAGAATTTTACATTCGTTGTTATTGTTGATATTCTTGTATACGTTGTGGTGGAGCCGTGTGCTATTGTTGTGGAAACATTGATATTGTTTATTGTTGGCAAGTTGGGATATATGGGCACTTGTGGTGCGAGTTGCTATTGTAATGTGATATTGACGTGCATGAGGTGGTACAAGGCTTGGGGTAATGTGCATGCGGCGGTATAAGGCTTGGGGTTAATGTGCATGCGGTGGTATAAGGCTTGGGGTTAATGTGCATGCGGCGGTATAAGGTGGGACTTATGTGTGTGTTTCTTGTAGGGGAACTACATGAACCAACACGGCGCTATAAGTGTCACGACCCAAATATCTCTCTGTAAGATGTCGGCACTTAGTCTCTAAGACTAAGTAAGCCTAATAGTTGCAGAATAACTGAAATAATAACAATCTAAGACTAAGTAAGCCTAACAGTTGCGGAATAACTGAAATAATAACAAAAATAACAGCTAAAAGGAATAACTGAAATAATAACAAAAATAACAGCTAAAAGGAATAACTGAAATAATAACAAAAATAACAGCTAAACCTTATATATATATATAAAGCTGGAAAACTGTTGCTCGACATATACTAGTAAAACCAACAACTCTGAGTATAACATCTCCCAAATACCTGGTAGTCACAAGTCACAAGCATGCTGTACAGATTTCAAATAAACATTTAAGACATGTAGACATATTAGGCTAGACAGGATAACTACACATACTGGGATGACTCATTTAAGATATAATAGGTTACTGTTCGGTAAAATCGGATTTTCAACAATTATCCCGTGTACGCACTCGTCACCTCGCATATACGACACTCACATATCACAAAATTGTCACGATAGTACCAAATCCTAAGGGTATTTCTCTCACACAAGGTTAGGCAAGCCACTTACCTCAAGCCAAGCTCAATCAGTCAATAAGAATGCCTTTTCCTAGACTTTCCGACTCTGAATGACCCAAATCTAGCCAAAAGCAATTACATATTATAAATATAACTATAAGAAACCAATCTAATTAATGAAATCAAGACTTTAACAAGAAATTAGAAATTCGCCGCAAAAAGTTGACCCGGGCCCATGTCTCGGAATTGGGTAAAAGTCATAAAATACGAACACCCATTCAACCACGAGTTCACCCATACCAAAATTACTCAAATTCGTTACCATGCAAAACCCCAAAATTCAGTTGAAGAACTTTCCCACTTTTTCCCCAAAAACGAGTCGAGAATCATTACCCAATAGTTTCCTCTGAAAACCCTTGAATGAACCTCAATCCGAGCTCTCTAGGTCCCAAAATGAAAATGGGATAAAAATCCCCGATTTTGAAATTTAAAGTCTGCCTAGGTAATTCCTTCGTCGCGAACGCAGAAATTTGCGAAGCATAAAAATTGCTTCCGTCCAAAAACATTCTTCACGAATGCGATAGCCCACTCGTGAATGCGGAAGCTCCTTCACTTGACCCTTCGCGAACACGTGCATACCTACGCGATCACGTACGCTAAATTCCTGACGACCCAACGGACCTGTTTCTCTATGCGAACGCAAGGTCCCTATCGTGAACGCGTAGACCTAAGACCTCAGTGCTTCGCGAATGCGGGACATACATTGCGAACGCGAAGAACAAACTCTGCTGGCCTCCTAGATACCCTATGTGAACACGAGACCTCTCTCGCGAACGTGATGAAGGATACTAGCAACAGAACATCAGTGAATTCTTCAATTCCAACAAGTCCAATTCTAGTCCGTTAACTACCCGAAATCTACCTGAGGGTCCCGGGACCTCAACCAAGCATACCAACCAGTCCTAAAACATCATACGAACTTAGTCGAGCCCTCGAATCACATCAAACAACGCTAAAAACACGAAGCGCACCCCAATTCAAGCTTAATGAACTTTTAAACTTCAAACTTCTACAACCGATGCTCAAACCGATCAAAACACGTCCGATTAACCTCAAATTTTGCACACAAGTCATATTTGACATTACGGACCTACTCCAACTTCCGGAATCGAAATCTGACCTCGATATAAAAAAAAAGGCCTACTCCCAGCCAAACTTCCCAAAATTCAACTTTCGCCATTTCAAGCCTAATTCAACTTCGGAGCTCCAAATTACAATCAGGACACGCTCCTAAGTCTAAAATCACCCAATGAAGCTAATGGAACCGACCAAACTACATTCTGGAGTTGTCTTCACGCAATTCCAACTACGGTCAAAATCCTAGAACTTAAGCTTCCATTTTAGGGGTTAAGTGTCCCATTTCACTCCAAAACCAAAAACAAATCCTCTCGGCAAGTCACATAAGCATAAAGTGATACAGGGGAAGCAGTAAATGGGGGATCGGGGCTAATACTCTCAAAATGACCGGCTGGGTTGTTACATCCTCCCCTCTTAAAATAATCGTTTGTCCTCGAACGAGTATAGAGACATACCTGAAGTGGTGAAAAGATGAGGATAACGGCTGCGCATATTATGCTCGATCTCACAAGTCACCTCCTCGACCGGATGACCCCTCCACTCAACTTTCACTAAAGCGATATTCTTTGACCTCAACTTCCAGACCTGCCTGTCCAAAATGGCTACCGGCTCCTCTACTTAAGATAGATCCTTGTCCAATTGGATTGAGCTGAAATCCAACACATGAGACTGATTGCTGTGATACTTCCGGAGCGTGGAAACATGGAACACAGGATGAATTGCAGAGAGACTAAGTGGTAGTGCAAGTCTGTAAGCCACCTCTCCAACCCTCTCAAGAATCTCAAAAGGCCCAATATACCTAGGGCTCAGCTTCCCCTTCTTCCCGAACCTCATAACACCCTTCATGGGCGAAACCCGGAGCAAGACCCGCTCACCAACCATGAATGCAACATCGCGAACTTTCTAATCCACGTAACTCTTCTATCTGGACTGGGCTGTACGAAGTTGATCCTAAATCACCTTAACCTTCTCCAAATCATCCTGAAACAAGTGTGTACCCAATAGCCTAACCTCGCCCGGCTCGAACCAACCCACTAGAGACCGACACTGCCTACCATACAGAGCCTTAAATGCCATCTGAATGCTCGACTGATAACTGTTGTTGTAGGCAAACTATGCAAGTGGCAAAAAATTATCCCAAGAACCCCCAAACTCCATCACACATGTATGGAACATATCCTCCAGTATCTGAATAGTGTGCTCGGACTATCCGTCCGTCTGAGGGTGAACTGTTGTCCTCAACTCAATCCGAGTACCCAACTCATGTTGTACGGACCTCTAGAACCATGATGTAAACTGCGTACCCTAGTCAGAGATGATAGATACCAGCATGCCATGAAGCTTGACAATCTCGCGAATATAAACTCGAGTCAGTTGCTCAGAAGAATAAGTAGTCATCACTGGAATGAAATGAGCTGACTTGGTCAACCTATTCATAATCACCCGAACTGCATCAAACTTCCTCCGAGTCCGTGGGAGCCCAACAACAAAATCCATAGTGATTCACTCCCATTTTCACTCCGGAATCTCTAGCTTCTGAAGCAATCCACCTGGACGTTGATGCTCATACTTCACCTGCTGGTAATTTAGACACCAAGCCACATACTCTACTATGTCCTTCTTCATTCTCCTCCACCAATAATGATGTCTCAAGTCCTGATGTATCTTCGCGGCACCTGGATGAATGGATTACCGCGAACTGTGAGCCTCCTGGAGAATCAACTCACGCAACCCATCTACATTGGGCATAGATAGCCTGTCATGCATCCTCAATGCACCATCATCCCCAATAGTGACCTCCTTAGCATCACCGGGCTGAACTGTGTCCTTAAGGACAAGTAGATGGGGATCATCACTACTGACACTCCCTGATACGATCATAAAGAGAAGACTGAGAGACCGCACATGCCAAAACTCGATTCATATCTGAAATATCAAATCTAACAAACTGGTTGGCCAAAGCCTGAACATCCAACGCTCTCTCTGCTGCTAGCAGATATGCTAAGCTGTCCAAACTCTCCGCCCGGCGACTCAAGGCATCAGCCACCATATTGGCCTTCCCAAGATGGTATAGAATAGTGATATCATAATCCCTAAGCAGCTCCAACCACCTCCTCTGACGCAAGTTAAGATCCTTCTGTTTGAATAGATGTTGCAAACTCCGGTGATCGGTGTAGACCTCACAAGGGACACCGTACAAATAGTGCCACCAAATCTTCAAGGCATGAACAATAGCTGCTAATTCAAGGTCGTGGACAGGATAGTTCTTTTCATGCACCTTCAGCTGTCTAGACGCGTAGGCAATCACCCTACCGTCCTGCATCAACACCGCGTCGAGACCAATCCGCGACGCGTCACAATATACAGTATAAGACCCCGAACTTATAGGAAATACCAATATTGGGGCCATAGTCAAAGTTGTCGTGAGCTTTTGAAAGCTCTCCTCACACTCCCCTGTCCACCTGAACAGAACACCCTTCTGGGTCAGCCTGGTCATAGGTGTTGTAATAGATAAGAAACCCTCTACATATCGACGGTAATACCCCGCCAAACCAAGAAAACTTCGGATCTATGTAGTTGAGGACTGTCTAGGCCAACTCTGCACTGCTTCAACCTTCTTCGGATCCACCTTGATCCCCTCACTCGACACTACGTGTCCCAAAAACGCCGCTGAATCTAGCCAGAACTCACACTTAGAGAACTTCGCATACAACTTCTTTTCTCTTAGGTACTACTCATGATCCTCTCAACTCCGGGGTACACCAGAATGTCGTCAAGAAACACAACGACAAATGAGTCAAGATGGGCCGGAATACACTGCATCAAGTGCATGAATGCTGCTGGGGCGTTGGTAAGCCCAAATGACATCACAAGGAACTCGCAGTGACCATACCGAGTCCTAAAAGCGGTATTCGGGATGTCTGGCTCCTGAATCTTCAACTGATGATAGACTGAACGTACGTCAATCTTGGAAAACACTCTGGCACCCTGTAGCTGATCAAATAGGTCATCGATACGAGGCAACAGATACTTTTTCTTCACTATAACTTTGTTCAATTGGTGATAATCAATGCATATACGCATAGAACCATCCTTATTTTTCACAAACAAGACCGGAGCACCCCAAGGTGACACACTGGGCCGAATGAAGCCATTATCAAGCAACTCCCGTAACTGCTCCTTCAACTCTTTCAACTCAGGCAGAGCCATACGATATGGAGGAATAGAGCTGGGCTGAGTGCCCGGCAATAAATCAATACCAAAGTCGATATCCCTGTCGGGCGGCATGCTTGGAAAATCTGCTGGAAATACATCTGGGAAATCCATCACTACCGGAAGTGACTCAACGATAGGAATATCAATACTGACATCTCTCACATAAGCTAGATACGCATCACAGCCCTTCTCAACCATTCGTTGAGCCTTAAGGAGTGAAATAACCCTGCTGGGAGCATAATCTAAGGTACATCTCCACTCTAACCGTGGTAATCCTAGCATAGCCAGTGTCGACGGTCTTGGCGTGACAATCAAGAATAGCATAATGGGGTGACAACCAGTCCATGCCCAAAATAATATCAAAATCTACCATACTGAGCAATAATAAATCAGCTCCAGTCTCAAAACCACTAAGAACAACCAAACACGACCGATACACACGGTCAACAACAATAGAATCTCCCACAGGTGTAGACACATAAATATGAGAACTCAAAGAATCACGGGGTACGCCCAAATACGGAGCAAAATACGATGACACATAGGAAGAAGTGGAGCCTGGATCAAATAAGATTGACGCATCTCTATGACAGACCGAAATAATACCTATAATGACAGAGTCGGATGCAACTGCCTCAGTGAGCCGGAAGAGCATAATATCTAGCCTGGCCTCCCCCTCTAAGGTGACCTCTACTTGCCCGACCTCCACCTCGAGCTGGCTGAGCAGGTGGAGCGGTAGCTGGTGTTGTAATCATAGCCTGAGGACCTGGTGGGGCACACGGTTCTTAAGTAGTCTGTGGAGGTGCACCCCTCCTAAGTCTGGGGCAATCCCTCACCATATGGTGAGTGTCGCCACACTTAAAACAAGCTCTCGGAGGGTGTGGCTGCTGTGGTTGGCTCAGGCTAGGTCGGCTGGACTGACCGTTGAAAGCACCCGTATAGGAGGTACACTAGACAATAGCGGTGCATAATAAGGATCCTGGGGCATAGGAGGGGCCAGAATACTGCTGGCAGCTGGAAGTGCTGAATGAACAGGGCAACTCACATAGCCCCTACCATGACGAGTTGCCGCTGGGGCACGAGTACCACTATGAGTGCCAGACTCTTGAGACATCTTGGCCTCCATCTCCTCTCTCTCCCGAGTCAGCATACCCTCCAATATCCTAGCAATCCCCATAACCTGCTAGTATGCAATATCCATCTCCAACTCTCGGGCCATGCTAAGTCTGATACTGAGGTTGAGCCGCTCAATAAATCGACGAACCCTCTCTCAAACTGTAGCAACCAAGGCTGGTGCATGCCTAGCCAAATCAATGAACCAGACCGCATACTCTGACACAGTCATAGAACCCTGGCGCAACCACTCAAACTCTATGCGCCATGCATCTCTGAGACTCTAGACATACTCCCTCAAGAACATATCCGAGAACTAGGTCCAAGTGAGCGAAACTGCCTCGGCCGGACTACCCAACTGATAAGCACGCCACCACTGATAGGCCGCTCCTCTAAGCTGGAAGGTAGTGAAAGAACCCTACTCGATTCTGCTACACCCATAGTACGGAGGATACGGTGACACTCCTCAAGAAACCTTAGGCATCCTCTGACGCCAAGCCACTGAAAGTAGGAGGGTGGTACTTCTTGTACCTCTCGAGCCTGAGCTGCTCCTCCTCAGAAACTGCCGCCCTACCCCTCGGCCGAACTAGGGCTACCGGCTACTCTGCTATGACCTTTGGAACCTGGTCGACCTGAACCCGCTGCTCTGGGGTGCGGGCGGAGGGAGTATGTGCTCCTCCCTCAGTCTCAGATGTGGTAGGAGTAAGTGGGATCAACCCTTCCTAAGCTAAAGTACTGAACATGCTCAGAAACAGTGCAAGGGTCTCCTAAAGAGCTGGTACAATAACAGGCGTCTCAGATGCCTGTCTTTCAACTGGAGCTACTAGTGGCTCCTCTGTAGCAGCTCGTGCGGGTGCTCTGGCTGCACCACGTGGACGTCCTCGGCCTCTACCACGGCCCCGGCCTCTCATAGCTCCGCAAGGGGCGCGAGTGCCTAGTCATATGATCCGGCTGTATGTGTCCTCACCATTTTTGAGAGAATAGAAGACAGAAGTTTAGAATTCCGAGGTCGATAATTTTGCACGACAAGGAATCAAAGAAATGAAATTTTCCTAATAGTTTCATAGCCTCCCGAAGATAAGTACAGACGTCTCCGTACCGATCCGCGAGACTCTACTAAACCTTCTTGTGACTCATAAAACCTATGAACCAAGAGCTCTGATACTAACTTGTCACTGCCCAAATCTCCCTCCATAAGATGTGGTGACGGCACCTAGTCTCTAAGACTAGGTAAGCCTAACAGTTGCGAAATAACTGAAATAATAACAGAAATAACGGGAAAACTGTCGCTCGGCATATACTAGTAAAACTAACAACTCTGAGTATAACATCTCCCAAAGACCCGGTAGTCACAAGTCACAATCTCCGAAGAATTGTTCTAACTGTCTCTACACATCAGTATCTAGGAAAAATAAAGGAGGATAGAGGGGGGCTCCGAGGTCTGCGGACGCTGGCAGATATACCTTGAAGTCTCCGAAGCAGCAGCAAGTATGCTCAACTAATAGCGGGCTGGTAAGAGGTACATGGATCTGCACACAAAACATGTGCAAAAGAGTAGCATGAGTACACAACAACGGTACCCAGTAAGTACCGAGTCTAACCTCGGTAGAGTACTGACGAGGTCAGGTCAGGGCACTACTAGAGTATAATTATTAAGGCAGAAGATATAGAAATAAAATAAAAGACTGAGAATTTAACAACGAGAAATACAGAAGAGGAAACTACACACCAAATAAGGGTAAACAACATAGGGCACTCCCGAGGTGCCGCCTCATAGTCCCAAAAGTAAATACTCAACAGGGGATCTCCCGAGGTACCGCCTCGTAGTCCCAAAAGTAAATATGCATCGAGGAATCTCCCGAGGTACCGCCTCGTAGGCCCAAAAGTAAATATGCAACAGCGATCTCCCAAGGTACCACCTCATAGTCCCAAAAGAAAATATGCAACGGGGATCTCCCGAGGTATCGCCTCATAGTCCAAAAAGTAAACACACAGCTCGAAACTAATGGAAACAACAATTAACAGCAAGAATTCCTACAGTTTAAGACTAAATACAAATCAAGGAAAAATAGAAACTTAACTAAGCATGCTGCACAGATTTCAAATAAGCATTTAAGACACGTAGACATATGATATTAGACTAAATAGGATAACTACACATGATGGGATGACTCATTTAAGATATAACAGGTTATTGTTCAGTAAAAATCGGATTTTCAACGATTAGCCCATGTACGCACTCGTCACCTCGCGTACACGGCACTCACACATCACAGAATTGTCACAATAATACCAAATCCTAAGGGGATTTCCTCCACACAAGGTTAGGCAAGCCACTTACCTCAAGCCAAGCTCAATCATTCAATAAGAATGCCTTTTCCTCGACTTTTCGACTCCGAATGGGTCAAATCTATCCAAAAGCAATTACATACTATAAATATAACTATAATAAACCAATCTAATTAATAAAACCAAGACTTTAACAAGAAATTAGAAATTCGCCCCAAAACGTCAACCGGGCCCACGTCATGGAATCGGGTAAAGGTCACAAAATACGTACACCCATTCAACCACGAGCTCACCCATACCAAAATTACTCAAATTCGATACCAAAATCTCAACCAAAACCCCAAAAATCGGTTCAAGAACTTTCCCACTTTTCCACCAAATTTCTCAACCCAAAACCTTAATTAAATGATGAAATTAACGATAGATTAGTGGAATATAACCAAAAATGAGTCAAGAATCATTACCCAATAGTTTCTTCTGAAAAACCCTTGAATTGTTGCCTCAATCCAAGCTCTCTAGGTACCAAAATGAAAATGGGATAAAAACACTAGATTTTGAACTTTAAAGTATGCCCAGATAATTCCTTTTCGCGAACGCAGAAGCCTTCTCGTGTTCGCGAAGCATAAAAGTTGCTTCAGTCCAAATATCTTCTTCACAAATGCGATGGCCCACTCGCGAACCGGAAGCTCCTTCACTTGACCCTTCGCGAACAGTGCATACCTACGCGATCGCGTACGCAAAATGCCCGATAACCCAACGAACTTGTTCCTCTACGCGAACACAAAATCCCTATCGTGAACGCGTAGACCTAAGACCTCAGTGCTTCGTGAATGCGGGACATACAATCGCGAACGCGAAAAAAAACTCTGTTGGCCTCCTAGATACCCTATGCAAACATGAGACCTCTCTTGCAAACGCGATGAAGGATACCAGCAACAAAACATCAATGATTTCTACAATTCCAACAAGTCCAACTCTAGTCTGTTAACTACCGGAAATCCACCTGAGGGCCCCAGGACCTCAACCAAGCATACCAACCAGCCCTAAAACATCATACAAACTTAGTCGAGCCCTCGAATCACATCAAACAATTCTAAAAACACGAATCACACCCCAATTCAAGCTTAATGAACTTTGAAACTTCAGACTTTTACAACCGATGCCGAAACCTATCAAAACACGTCCGATTGACCTCAAATTTTACACACAAGTCATATTTGACATTAAGGACCTACTCCAACTTCTGAAATCGGAATCCAACCCTGATATCAAAAAAAGAGTCCACTCCCGGTCAAATTTCCCAAAAATCCAACTTTCGTCATTTCAAGCCTAATTCAACTACGGACCTTGAAATCACAATTCGGACACGTTCCTAAGTCCAAAATCACCCAACAGAGCTCATAGAACCAACCAAACTCCATCCTGGAGTCGTCTTCATGCAATTCCAACTACATCAAAATCCTAGAACTTAAGCTTCTATTTTAGGGACTATGTGTCCCATTTCACTCCAAAACCAAAAACAAATCCTCCCAGCAAGTCACATAAGCATAAAGTGATACAGGGGAAGTAGTAAATAGGGGATCAAGGCTAATACTCTCAAAATGACCGGCCAAGTCGTTACAATAAGGTGGGCTAAAGTTTGTGTAGCTATTTCGGGAAAACTATTTCAAAACCTATTTCAAATGTAAGGCTCACGCGGCCGCATAAGGAAGGATTGTGATTGATATTGAGATTGTGAATTGTGAATTATGAATTCTTGATATATATACACGAGGTGGTACCTTGGTGGTGATTCTTATTGTACACGAGGCAGTACCTCGTTGTGACTCTTGTTTTTTGTATTCTCCGTATATGATCATAGTGGTTCTCCTTCACTGATTTCTTTATGTTATTTTCGTGCTTACAAGTTAGTTCATGTTTTTAACTATTTCACATTAGTTATTTCTCCGCTTTCCATTATTTATCCTTATTTATTTATGTCGTAGTAGGTGTCTTGACCTACCTTCGTCACTACTCTATCGAGGTTAGGCTTGATACTTACTGGGTACCATTGTGGTGTACTCATACTATGCTTCTGCACATTTTTGGGTAGATCCAGGTATGTCTGCTCATGCCGGTCGTTAGAGATCATTTGTTAGCTGCTTTACGGAGACTTCAAGGTATGCCTGCTCGGTGCCCGTAGGCATTAGAGTCACTTCCCTTATTCTTATTTACTTTTGTATTTTCTTTCAGATAGTGATGTAGTAGATATTCTCGTTTTACTCTATAGAGCTTATGACTCATTTCCACCGGTCTTGGGGAGTGCATTGTTGTTGATTGTATTTTCGAAAGTTTATATCAGTTATTCAGCCTTGTTTTAGTATTTTTTTAATTATTCCTGGAGATTTATATTGAATGCTAGGCTTACTTGGTCGTAGATACTATGTGCCATCACGATATCCTACAGAGGAAAATTGGGGTCGTGATAGTGTTTTGTGGCTTTTAGCTAAGTTGGGGAGTCTACCCTCGATGGTTAGGTCCTATGGGAATGTGTTGTTATAGTTCCGGGACTAAGATATTCTTGTGGGTTAATAATTTGAGAAGGATTTCATCGAGGATGGTTTCGAGCAAGGGATCTGCTGGGTAAATTATGTCATATGCTTTATTGATATAGGATGTGGGATGAATCAGGTTGGTATCCATTGTAGAGGTGGTGTGCAAATAGAAGAACTTACTTGTTTGCTTAAGGATGAGGTTGCATCTTAAGGTATTTATGCGTTAATGAGGCAAGAATCATTCGGCGCATATTGGCGGAGCATCGAAGTTTGAGCAGAGTGGTTGACTCTCGAGAATGGTTCTAATGGGTTCAAGATTCATACATGGTATATAAGGATTTTCGGATTGTGTATGGCTAGGACTTAAGATTTGCATTGGATGGTGCCAAGACTTGCAGTACTTCTATATTATTATTGACTTTACAAGACAACATTGAAAGAAACAACTTTCAATTCGCAGAAGGTCTCTTCAGAACAAGCATCGCAATTTGAGTTACTTTGGGGTTTACCAATCTGTGTGACTTGGTTGATTTACATAGATCCAGTTGTCATGGCTTGGTGTAATGACCCAACCGGTTGCTTTGAGCATTATCACTTCGTTTGAGGTCATGTGTAGCTCCATATGATGTATTATGACTTGTGTGTGTCATCAGTTTTTGATTTTTGAGTGATTCAAAATTAGTTTGGAATAATGAATTTCATGTTTAAAGCTTTAAGTTGGAAAAGTTGACCAAGTTTGACTTTTGAGTATTTGACCTCATATTAGAGTTTTGATGGTTCCGTTAGGTCCGGATGGTGATTTTGGACTTGGGCGTATACCCGGATTTACATTTGGATACTTTTAGAAGGATTCGGCACTATTCGGTGAAAGTTAGAAATTTGAAGGTTTGAAATATCATAAATTTGACCGGAAGTTGACTTTGATGATATCGGGTTCAAATTGTGGTTCTGGGAATTGGAATAGCTTCGTTATGTCATTTGGGACTTGTGTGCAAAATTTGAGTTTATTCCGAGTTTGTTTGATATGGTTCGGCACGACTTTTGGAAGTTCAAAGTTGAAAAGTTCATTAAGTTTTATTTGAGGCGCGATTTGTGATTTTGATGTTGTTATGCATGATTTGAGGCCTCGAGTAGGTCCGTCTTATGTTATGGGACTAGTTGGTATGTTCGGACGAGGTCCCGAGGGGCTCGGGTGAGCTTCAGATGAGTTTCGGATCATTTTCATGTTCTTTGGCACTACTAATTTTTGGTGTTTCAGACCTACTTCAGAATCGCGAAGATTGGGTCATGATCGCGTAGTGTATTATGAGAGCTGGACTTTTTTCTTCATGTATGGGTGTGCATATGTATGGGGTTTGAGCCCATGTGCGAGCACCATGGTATTTATCCATGATCCGGGTAGTGCTTAGGCTATGATATGCCTAGAGTTGACGGTTATGCGTTAAGCTATAATGTTTCTTATATTTGTATCATTTTTGTGAACTATTTGAACCATGTTTGAGGTTACGAAGAGGCTAATTCCTTTAATAAACTTGATAACTGCTATTTCTGTGAAAAATTGCTGATTTGAGCTATGGTAGCACATATTGCACATGCCTATACTTTAGCATGTTATTGTACCAGTCAAGAAGCATGAAATCTGATATTAATCCATCATATACATGTGTTCTTGTATACTTGCTTCTATGTGATATGATTTGGACTAGGTGCCTGTGACCACGCCGGGCGGATTGAGTTGTTATGTATGTGACCATGCCGGGCGGATTATGATACTGTGCCTGTGACCACGCCGGGCGGATTGATATTATTAGCACGTGAGTTATCTGTCCGGATCCAGATATTGATATAATAGAATGTGAGTTGTCCGTGCAGCACGTGAGTTGTCCGTGCGATTGATATTATTAGCACGTGAGTTGTCCATGCAGCACGTGAGTTGTCCATGCAGCGTGTGGATATGGATCCACCCCTAGGGTCACCCTTTCATGTTTCTCTCTTGGTGCTGTACACGGGGATTGTGAGAAACTAACGGGTTTCTGGTTGATGTGAGCTCTGGGAGAGCTGGTTACTGTTATTGGATCGGGTTGCGCGCCGCAACACACTATTATTTGCTTATTGCATTTTACCCCTATTTGCAATTTCCTTGACTGTTCCCTGATGTACTTACCTATCTTCTTTATATATTGGATAGTTGAATGAGTAAAACACTTTAAAACAATATGGCGAGGGTTGGTATTGAAGATGTACCTGCGTTCCAGTTATGGCCAACACTTGTCCTCGAAGGTTTAGATTCGAATTCTGTTTGTTTACATTCCAAATAGATGTTGTAATTATTTCAGTTAATTTTTTTTAAATCTAAGTCTTAATGGCTCATGACTTGTACTACCAATCCTT
Source organism: Nicotiana obtusifolia (assembly GCA_002018475.1). Taxonomy (NCBI): domain Eukaryota; kingdom Viridiplantae; phylum Streptophyta; class Magnoliopsida; order Solanales; family Solanaceae; genus Nicotiana; species Nicotiana obtusifolia. Next base: position 116,782 of record MCJB01048630.1, on the reverse strand, counting down.
GGGGAGTTGTATAAAAATTTAATTATTTCATTTTTGGCTCTTATCATTATTAGTATATTGTATTTTATTGTTATTTGGCTTACCTAGGTTGGGTTAGGTTCCATCACGACGGGTTGGATTTTGGGCTGTTACAAGTTGGTATCAGAGCTCTAGGTTCATAGGTTCTACGAGTCATGAGCAAGTATCTAGTAATGTTTTGAAGATCGGTATGATGACGTCTATACCTATCTTCAAGAGGCTACAGGGCATCTAGGATAAACTTCCCATCTTTCATTCCTTATCGTGCGGCATTGATTCAGCTTGAAACGTATCCCTTTGAATCCCTTCTATTCACTCATATGCGTACATGAGCGCTTGGTATCAGTTGTGCATCGACGGCTTGTGATTTCCATAGAGGAGGTACGAGATGTGTTTTTCTCTGTTTTGATGGCGGGCCAGTCTAGAGGACTTGAGGCCAGATTTTGGCCATTTCTTGGGCTTGGTGGTTCCAGTTGTGTGAGCGTGTGCTTTTGGATGACTATGTGATTATTAAGTTGTAACTGCGGGATGTGTTCAGATGTTTTTTGATATGACGGGAGATTTTACTTGGGATGTGAAAAGACTATTGGATGCTCGATTTCTGTGGATGTGTTAAACAGTCTTGAGTTCTGAGGGTTTTGAGGGATTCTTTCATGTTATTTCATCTGTGGAATGAAATACATTCTCATGTCTTGTTGATGAGTTCAGCCTCGGGAAGATTAAGTAATTGTGTAGCAGTTGAGGCCGTGAAAGGGGATAGAGAGATGTCAGTTTGGGGCTAAGCTGGTGGGTTATCACCAGTGTGGTGATCTACGGATGTGTGATCCTTATGATGTTGTGTGGAGAGTTTCTTTCTACCAATGGGTTATATATGTCACAATTTGAGGTTGGATGGGTGGTGAAAGTTGACCTGACTGCCACGAAGATGAATGCGAGCTTAGCAGATGATTTGAGGTATTTTATGGTTTGTGTGACATGAGATTATGAAGAATTTATGACAGTAATAGAGTATGGTATTGTGAGCTATCGAATGTCTTGTTGTATGGTTTTGGCCAAGTGGGGGAGTCTTCTATCGACGATTTGTTTGCATGGTTATGTGTTGTACTGATTTCGGTCTGAGGCATACTTGTGGATCGGTTATGACTTGTAGAGGTAGGTTTTGAGGATGACTTAAGCAAAGGAAATTTCTAGATGCATGATGTTTTGCATCTTATGAATATATGGAAGTCTTGGAATGATTTGGGTTTGTTATGTGTGATTGATGTACTGTACTAAGAAAAGGAATTCACTCGATTTGGGTGTGGATTACTTCTTTAGGGGTTGTTGTACTAATGGGGCACATGTCGTCCGACCTGTTTAGGTGGTGCAATTGAGATTTGAGCAGAGTAGATGACTTTCGAGAAGGTTCTAATGGATTCAAGATTTATATGTGGCAATTGAAAATTTTCCTGATTTGTATATGGCTAAGTTCTGAGATTTACACAGGATAGTGCTAGGACTTGCGGTATTTCTGTATCACTTGTATTCTATATTTCAGTATCAAAAAGGTAAAGGGAACAACTTTAAATTCAGAGAAGGTCTCTTCAAAGTGGGTTTCTCGGTTGTGGTACCTTTGGGGTGCTTAAGAGGGAATGCAGCAGCTTATGCACCTTAGGACGGTGTGGTTTTATGCTAGGATCTCTTGTGGTAAGCTTTGGGTAAGGATCGCGGTGTTTGGGCAAAGAGAAGTGTCAACTTGAAGGCAATTCAGAAGGAACTCGAGGATAGGACAGCTTAGTAGTAAGTTGGTTCAGCACGGTAATGGAAATGATCAATTCTTTGGGTACTTATGATGTGGTGAGTCTCTATAGAAGTTTTGTGGTAATACTCTTGGGTTTTGGCAACCAGCATGAGGTGGTTGAGTTAGAGGGGTTCAGTTCTAATGACGTGGTCATGTGCAAATGGGTTTCATAGGGTTCTCGATGATTCCTACCATGGGTTGAGATGGATATTTTCTACCGGCATGAGGAGTATGTTGCATATTGTGATCTTCTCCTGGATGGGATCAAGCGGAAGGTTTCTAGATAAATGAGTATGTATTCGGCTTGTGACTCAGGGTCGATGGTGAGATTCTCGTGTTTTTATATGATGGCCTGATTGAGGCATTGTGTGGTGTGAGATTGGGATTTACATGTGCAAATATACAGCTCCGTTTCAAAAGGAAGGTCATAAATTCTTAGAAAGCATGGACAGTTTCAAATGATTAGATGAATGCTATTACTACTTGGTATTGCTTGAAAAGGGTGCCCGTTTCAGAAGGCGCACTGTGTTTTGATGTACAGACGCTTCATTGGTATTGCGGTACTCACCTGGTTGATCGATTGCTAATGTTCAAATTTTTCCATGTGGCACGGAAGAATAATATTATTCCTCATGGGATGATCATGTATGAGAGATGTTAGATATTCGGATGGTGGAGTTGGGATCAACTATGGTGATTCGTGTGTTCTATAGATTTGGAGGTTGGGAGTTCTCAGAAGCGGATTGTTTCATGGTTGTGGACTGTGAAGATGTGGCCAAAGTTAGCCAGATGGTAGTGTGTGTTATGGTTAGGTCAGTGTGGACTTTTGGATTTATCCATTTGGGGATGACCGGAGTTGATTTGGATGCCCATTTGTAGGCCCGAGGAGGATGTGTATTCTACTCCGATCGGATTTGTTGCCTCAAAACTGTTAGTGTTGAAGGATCTGTTATCCGGTTAGAGTTGATCTTCTTCGTGTTCTGATAAGTTCTATGTGTTACACTTCTACGCTATGAGGGGTTGCAATTTGTTGGTTATATGCACACATGATGCGGTTCTATTTAGGTCTTGTAGCGGAATTCGAACGAGATGGTTATTGGGGTGTTGAATGATTGATTGCGCCTTGATTATGGTCTTTCTTGTTTGTGGTATATGGTGTTATCCATTCCTCCATGGTTATAGTCATGTAATTTGTGTACTTGATGTTGAAATGCATGTGGGGTTGTTAATTTTAGGCATTGTGGCTTGGGGTATTTCATATGGACGAGCGTTTGGATAGGGTCACTCATTGCAATGGAGTTATGTTGGGATGTGATCCTTTTTGTTAAATTCATGTGTCTTGGTTCTACTTTGTATGATGGGTTCATAGCATTGCGGTTGTGGTGGTACTTTTCGTGCTTGGGGGATGGTTCTCTCATTTGATTCAGTTTTCCATGTTTGAGTACATTTGAGTTGTTGCCTATTGGTGCACGGATTACATGATTTATGGCTTTAGGAAGTATTGGTGTGGCATGTCAGTAGAGTAGCTTGTATTTGATGAGGTGAAGTCTTTGGGCCTGAAGTGATTTCTATCGAATTTGATTACGGTATGTTTGGTAGAGTAATATCGGAAGTCAGCTTAGAATTTGAGTAATAGATTCTGGTTGGGCGAGAGAGCTTCATGACTTGCGCATGTGTGTGGGGTTCGAGCCCGTGTGCAAGAACCAGGATATTTATCCATGCTCGGGGTAGTGCTTAGGATATGATATGTCTAGAGTTGATGGTTAAGAGTTAAGCTATAATGTTTGTCATATTTGTATCATTTTTGTGAACAATTTGAACTATGCTTGAGGTTACAAAGAGGCTAATTCCCTTAATAAACTTGGTAATTGCAATTTTTGTGATAAATTGCCGATTTGAGCTATGATAGCACACATTGCACATGCCTATACTTTAGCATGTTATTGTACCAGTCCAGGAGCATGAAATTTGATATTTATCCATCATATACATGTGTTCTAGTATACTTTCTTCTGTGTGATATGATTTGGACTGGGTGCTCGTGACCATGCCGGGCAAATTGTATTTTTATATCTGTGACCATGCCGGGCAAATTATGATATTGTGCATGTGACCACACCAGGCGGATTGATATTCTTAGCACGTGAGTTGTCCGTGCGGATCTAGATGTTGATATTATAGCACGTAAGTTGTCCGTGCAGTATGTGAGTTGTCCGTGCGGTTGATATTATTAGCACGTGAGTTGTCCGTGCAGCACGTGAGTTGTCCATGCAGCACGTGACTTGTCCGTGCAACGTTTGGATACGAATCCATCCCCCTAGGGTCATCCTCTCATGTTTCTCTCTTGATGGTTTACACGCGAATTGTGAGAAACCGACAGGTTTCTGGTTAATGTGAGCTCTGGGAGAGCTGGTTACTCTTATTGGATCGGGTTGCGCGCCGCAACAGATTGTTATTTGATTATTGCATTTCACCCCATTTGTAATTTCCTTGATTGTTGCATGTTGTACTTGCATATCTTCTTTATATTCTGGATTGTTGACTGAGTAAAACACTTTAAAACAAAGAATTTTGAGCAGCAAAGTGGTTATACCTAAGATTTTCCTGATTTGATCATATAACTATTCTATACTTGTTGAATTTATGAATTGTACAGGCTTTGGTGAGGATCATCTATAGTTTTTGCTTCTTGTACCTCGCCGAGGTTAGTTAGGATACTTATTGAGTACATGGTCGGTTGTACTCATACTACACTTCTGCACCTTACGTGCAGATCTTGGTGCCGATGTTGTTGTGTATGGTGAGGGCTGTCATTGAAGATGTACCTGCATTCCAGCTATGGCAACCACTTGTCCTCGGTAGCTTTAGATTCGGATTTTGTTCACTTACATTCCAAACAGATGTTGTTATTATTTCAGTTCAGTTTTTTTTAAATCTAAGTCTTAGTGGCCCATGACTTGTATTACCAGTCCGTAGGGAGTTGTATAAAAATTCAGTTATTTCATTTTTGGGTCTTATCATTATTACTATATTGTATTTTATTATTATTTCGTTTACCTTGCAGGTTGGGTTAGGTGCCATCATGACAGGTTGGATTTTGGGTCGTGACACTTGGCTATGTGCTAACAGGTTTCGAAGAGTTCATGATGATTTCAACCACGACTTGAGACTGATGACTTCTACAGGTATGGAAGGTAGTCGCGTGTTGCAATGTCCTCCTGGATTGAGTTAAGTGGAAGGTTTTCGGTTGATGGAGTGTTTATCCTAATCGTGATTTAGTGTTGATAATGAGATTCTCGTATTTTCACATTACAACATGGTAGATGAGGAGAGCCATGTGAGGCATTAGTATTGAATGGACAAGGTTGCAGTTCAGTTTTGAAAAGAAAGTTACGAGTTCTAGATAGCATGAAAGATTTCTGATGTTTAGAGGATGCTAGCACTAGCTTGTATCTTGTGAGAAGGGTGTGTATTGTGGAAGTCACATTGTGTATTGATTTGCGGATGCTTGATTAATATTACGGTAATAGCCTGGTTGTAGACTGCTAACATTCAGGTAGTTGCTACATGGTGCGCAAGATTTATGGGAGCATTTTCTCATGAGGTGATTGTGTATGAGTGACATATCAGTCATTTGAGTGGGAGGGTTGGAGGTCAGATATGGAGATTTCCTATATTCTTGAGGTTTAGAGATTGGATGTTCTCAGAGGCAGACTATTCCTTAGTTGTGGATTGTGAAGGTACGTTAAGAGTTAGACAGCTGATTGTATAAGTTATGGGTAGGTCACTGTGGACCTCTGGTAGGCTATTCACTTAATCGGGGATGATCATAATTGATTTGGGGGTCCGTTAGTAGGCCTAATGAAATTATGTATTCTACATCGAATTGGGTTTGTTTACTCAGCACAACTATTACTGGAGGTGTGTTATTGGCTAGAGCTGAACTTATTAATATATTGATGTGTTCTATGTGTTACTCGCTTATGCTATGATGGATGGTGAGACTACTTTATTATTCACACGTATGAGGTGGTTCTGCTTAGGCCTTGTGGCGAAATTTGAGCGAGATGGCTTTTAGGGTATTGAGTTGCTTATTGCGCACCTTAGTTGTGCTTATCTTGTTTGTGGTATATTTTGCTATCTATTTCTCCATGGTTATGATCATACACTAAGCGTGGTAGCTGTTTATGGCTCGATGGGTATTCCATGTGGACCGGTATGTTTGGATCAGGTTATGCACCGTAGCGGAGTTATGTTAGGATATAATCCTTTGTGCTTATTTCGTGTGTCTTGTTTCTCCCTTGTGGGATGGAATCATAGCATTGTGCTTTTATGGTTGTATTCGTCAAACTTGTTGGACGGTCCTCTTATTTGGTTCTCCTTCCATCTTTAGTTATATTCGAGTTGTTATTTGTTGGGTGCATGAATTGTGTCGTATATGGCTCTAGGTGGCATTTGGTGTGGCATGTCAGTCGAGAAGCTTGTATTGGGTGAGATGAGGTTATTGAGCCTGGAATTAGTACAATCGGATTTGGATAAGGTATGTTTGGATAAGAATGTTGATTTCATTGGTGGTTATGAATTCCTACATGTTTCTTTTATTATTAGCAATGTTGCAAAAGTGTGGTACAAGGTTTTACTTAATAGGAGGATTGTTACTAGTATCGGGTTTGGTACCAGGCATCTAATGCGGTCGGACGATATTGCTATGAGTATATGAGCTATGCAATACAATATGTAGTTATGTCTTGGGGTATATTTATGGCTTGGTACAACTTGTGGAAACCGCGAGAATCGAATCTTATATGGGATCTGGATATTGGAATTTGGTTCTACGGATTGTAAGCTAAGGCCAAAAGAAGAATCTTCAGTTAGGATTGTGTTGACCGGCTTATATGGATTTTGGCAATGAGGTATCACTTATGGGTATGTGTATGGTGAGCTTATACAGTGATTTGATGACTTTGGAATGGCTTTTGGCACGTTCGAGAATGAAAGTATATTTAAGTGGGGGAGAATGTAACGACCCGGCCAGTCGGTTTGAGCGTCAGCATTTCCATTCAGTGGTTTGAGAATTCGAACAACTTCGTGCATTATGACTTGCGTGCATAGTTGGTTTTATTTTTCGGGAAGTTCGGGATTGATTTGGTTGGGTAATTCTCATTTAGAAGCTTTGAGTTTGACAGTTAACCAACCGTTTGAATTTTGAATAAACAACATTAGATTGGCGATTTGATGATTCCAATAGGTTTGTGTGGTAATTTTGGACTTGGGAGTATGTTTGGATTTGAATTTAGATATTCTTAGGAGGATTTGGCCTTATTTGTCAAAAGTTGGCAGTTTGAGGAATTGGAGAGTTCATAAGTTTGACCGAGAGTTGAATTTGGTGTTGTCAGGATCCTATTGCGGTTTTGAGACCTTGTGTAGGTTCATTTAGTTGATAGGAACTTGTGTGCAAAGTTTGGTTGTAATCCAGAATGTCTAAGTGAGATTCAGACGTGTTGGGTAGAGTTTGATGTTTTGAAAGTTAAGAGAATGATTTGATCTTTGTCTCTTGGTTTTGATGTTAATTGCTGTGTTTTGGGCCTTTGGGTAAGTTTGGATAAGGTATTTAGACTTGTTGGTATGATTGGACGGGGTCCCAAGGGGCTCAGGTGAGTTTTGGGGTGGTTTCAGACCATTTCGGATGATGTTTGAATTGCGGGTTTTCTGATGCCCCTGATGTTCTTGCGAACACAAAGTTAAAACCGCATTCACGTAGTGCATGTTGGGGAGCTGGGGCTCTTTCAACCATGTTTGCATGGCCAGTCAAGCGTTCGTGAAGTGTTGGCAGAAGGTCTCCGCGTTCACGGAGTAGCACGTGCGTTCATGTGGTGGTCTAGCATGGCTGGGTGTTTGGTACTAGTGTTCGTGGTGTGGGTGATGCGTTTGCGTTGCTTTTCAGCTGGATGAGCTTCATGATCTCATGAATGTTTCCACGATAGCGCTGAAGGTTTTTCACAGAGGGCATTTTTCTTCTTCGTGAATGCGAAGGAGGTGACGCGTTTGCGATGTGTATGCCTTATTTTTAAGTGTTATATTTCAAGGCTTTACCCATTTTTCCATATTTTGAACCCTAGACTTCGAGGAGAGGAGATTTTGAAGAGCAACTGCACTACTACCTAGGAGGTAAGTGATTTTCACCTAAATTTAGTTTTATGTATTGATTACCCATGGAGTTCTACCCCTAAAACTTGGGATTTTGAGATGAAATTTATGGTTTTTGCCTACATTTAGAAAAATGTATTCTGGGGATCTGAGCACCGATTTGCACTCAGTTTTGGAAACTAATCGCATATTCGGACTCGCCAAGTTATCGGTTATTGGATTTTGGTATTGGTTCCGGATTTCGGGCATGCAGGCCCTAATAGGCTTTTGTTGCGTTTTGGTGAATACTTCAAAGATCGAGGCTTTATTGATTGGGATTACTTCTTATGGCATTGGTTTAGTTCCTTGATTGATGGTTGGCTAGATTCAAGCCGGTTAGAGGTGATTTCTCATAGAAATGCAATTTTGGAACATTGGACTTGCCTGGATGAGGTAAGTGTCTTGTCTAGCTTTGCTTGAGGGAAAATTTCCTATTAATTGATGTTGTTTTCTACATGCGGAGGTGATGTATATATGATATGACGAGCGTATATACATGTGCCGTAGGTATTCATACTCGAGGTAGATTCTAGATTACTCTATCCCTTGTTTGGTTGTTCTACTTGATTCTATGTGTTATCCAATTTCTTGACTACATGAGCACCATAAATCATATTAGAGCTAATGTGAGGCTAATGGTACCTTATTTTGAGCATGATGAACTATTCTCGAGATTCTTGTTGTACTTTCTTTATACGTAGTTACACGTATGCTATGAAAACACATATGTTCTTGTTATTCATGTGTTATTCTTTAAATTGAAGTATGACTACTTGAGTTTTCTTACCCACATTAAAGACTATGAAATGACTTTTTATGCGTATTTGGGACATGATGATTATTTGGATGATGTATTACATGCTGGGTCCACGGTCATACGTACATATAGGCATACATTCTACCTTGGGATCATCCCTTGTATACATGCACACATCCATTGCATGACTATTTCTCTGTCCACATGCATCATACATGCCTATTTTCTCATTCATATACATACATCACTGGAAATGGCTTTCGAATATGGACTGAGGTGATGGCACAAGGTTTTTTCCGTGTGCCTATTATTGTGGCACGAGGTTTTTTCCATGGAGTTGTGATGATATTGTTATTGTTATGGCACAAGTTCTTTGTCATACGCCTAGTGTTATGCACGAGGCTTTATACTTTGCAGTGTGTATACAGCTCCATCCCGTTAAGGTCACCCTCTCATGTTTCTCTCTTGATGGCATCACGCGGATTGTGGTACCATGATTGTTATGATATGTTATGATGTGCAGAATATAAGAGTGACATTTCACTATTGATGTTTTGTAGAGTATAAGGGTGGCATTTCACTGTTGATCTTGTGTGGAGTATAAGGGTGACATTTCGCTATTATGATGTTCATATGGAAGTATAAGGGTGGCATTATTGATCATGCACATGCAATCTTTATACTTTGTCATACATTTTACAAATTTTTAGGTTGCATCTAACAAGCAATCCTATGCCTCTGTTATTATTCGACGATTTGGTTGTCAAGATAGAATTATCTATGTTGGGTTGACATCTCACGTTTGTTAAGTTGATGGTAGCGTATCAGATTGATGTAAAAAGAAAGTTATCATTATACATTGATGTATTAGATTCTGGTAATGGTCTCATGAACAAGTTATATGGCAATTAATACGGAATTAGATCATGTGTTGTACAAGATCTATAGTCATGTATGGGTATTTGAGCACACACATTACTTGGTGCATGCCTCTTTGTGAGCGGGTTTGATGCAAGTTGTACTTGCTTGATCTGTTTAATTGGGAGAGTTTGTTTATTACCCCTACACCAGTTGTGCACCTTTACTACTAATATCCTTTATGTCGTGGCTATCTTTTCTGATACTCCTCTGTATTGTACATATTATTGAGCTGCACATGTTATTCAAAGTGAGTAACTTTTTGACTTAAAAACCTCACTACTTCACGGAAGTTAGTTAAGATACTTACTGAGTACATGGGGTCGGTTGTACTTATACTACACTTCTGCACCTTGCATGCAGATTTTTGAGCTGAGCTGTTGTGGAGGACTAAGGGTAGCATTGAAGATGTACCAGTGCTCCAGATTTAACTACCTTTCGTTCATGGTAGTTTAGGACTCCATTTTAATTTATATAAATTTCAAACAGATGTTGTATTTATTCTTCATGTTAGTCTTGTAAATCTAAATCTTAGTAGCTCGTGACTTGTACTACCAGTCCTGGGGATAGTTATATTGAATTCTTTTGCAATTTTACATATTTCTACTAATGATTTCTCATTATAATTGTAACTTATGTTGTTTGGCTTGCCTAGCATGTTGGGGCCGTGACAGATTCAATGTCCATCTACCCAAAAGTCAAACCTTTATCTACTCTTCCAACTTAAAGCTTCCATTTATGGACTAAGTGTTCAAAATTACTTTCAAACCTTGCACCTCATCCATGACATCATCACAAGCTGGCGGTGCCCAACTAAAAACATATTCTAAACATCACATACAAATGAATAGTAGAAAGCAAAAGGTTTAGACTTTAGGCTGAAATAAAATCGCACAATAAAGAGAGAAAGAGAAGTTTCATAGATGTCCCATATCCTCTCAAAGATAAGTATGGACGTCATCCTACCGATCCGCAAGACTCTACTAGACATTTTCTCATGACTCATAGAACATGTGAACCTAGAGCTTTGATCCACTTTTTCACGACCCAAATCTCACAAAGGTCGTGATGGCACCTAACACCGTTAGCTAGGGGAGGCAACGCATAGGGTACATAAAAACATAATAATCTCTTATAATTTTAACGGTCATAAGCCATAAACATCTGAAACAATACAGAAATACTACTACTACTTCCAAGAACTGGTAGTACAACATCATGAGCAACTACAACTGAATAATAGATAATTGTTTCTGGCATAATACAAGTACTATCTATAAATATTGGATAATACAATATCGATTAAAATAAATATAAAGCTGAATAAAAATAACTAGCGGACCCGCGGACAAGTGACATCTCACCTCCTCAGATGCTATAAAAATACAAGAAGATGCTAAGCATCCATGGTATTTGGTAAAGGAGGAACAACAGTATTTGAAAAATAACATGAAAGTAAGGGAATAAGCTATATACACAAGATATATAATCCAGTAGGTTCAACCGCTCCAAGCTATACCCCTAAGACAAGATTTAGAAAATACAAGCACAAATAATAAACACAAATAATAAGAGTGCAAAAAACACTATAGCACTAAAAATATAACACTAAGTCAGAAATAACATACACCTTCTAGTACTACACCCCGTACAGCCCTAGGGTCGATTGTGATGGTGCTAGAAAAACCTACATTCTATCACTACGGGCAATTAATGGTGTTGGACCAGCCTGCACTTTATTTAGTGGCGGCTGAGAACGGTGCTAGACCAACCTTCCCTCTATTCCCGAAGGAATGATGGTGCTGGACCAACCTACACTTTATCACTCTCTCTCAAATACCATATCCATATACCGAATGCCAAACTCTATGTCTTACTGTAGGCATGTTCCTAAACATGCATGGAACAAGTTCTATATGCATCACACGGGGAATAGTGCCTGCCTTTTTACCTGATGTACGATCATCCCAACACATAGGCCAGGTAGAGCCATATAGCATGCAAGTAGTGAAAACCAAACATAGCAAGGTTAAGCATCCCCTACCTAGTACTCGATCCTCAAATGCCTACCAAATCCAATACTAATCAAACGAGAGTCCATATGCGCTCAGTCTATCCAAAATGATGATCAAAACAATCCAAAACCTTAGAAAAATTACTTTTTGAATTATTGGGATCTCGATTAAAGATCGACTTTGATCACTCGGGTCAACTTCCGGACAACCCGGCCAAAATCTGCCTAAACACATTCCAACGGATAGTCCTCAACTAGAGAAATCCGTATATATGCTCAAAGTCGAATCTTGATGAGAAAAGATGAATATACGGGGGTTTGACTCATTTTCCAATACCGGGTGAAATCACCATCCGGTCCACGGGCTTGAATTTCAAATACTTTTCTCACAAAGTCCACAAATCAATTATTCTAAAATTCATTGTCAAAATCTAATTTTGATTAGAAATTAATGGTTAATTGAGTATTTTCCCAAATTTAGCCCCAAGGCAAGAACCTACCAAAATCCCATGATTTTGGTATTAGATTCATGATCCAAATATGTTATAATAATCAACGAAAGTGTGAAAATGTTACCTCAATATTTTTCCTTGATCCATAATGTTTGTAATCTTTTTCCCATGAGTTATGCTCTCAAAATCTCCAACAAAAAAAAGAGGAGTTTTGATCAGATTTTCTTTTACAATATAGCCAGGATTAATATGGATTTTAGTAACTATTGCATAAAAAAAATTTCACGTAGTTGTTGTACTTTTACTTTTCTGAAACATATCAAAGGGCTCGAAATTAGACGAACCGCTTTTAAGAGTCAAAAATAATGATACAAACCTAACTATATGATCAAATTACCATGTCGACAAAATGTGCACAAAATAAAGAGTTGGGTTCTTAATTTTTGTAAGAAAATACTATTTATACAGAATACGTTCTAAACTCACCTGAACCACCTCAAAATTTAACCAAATTTTGCAGATAAGTCTCAAATAGCTACCCCGAGCTACTAGAAGTCTCAAAACATGATTTGGACTTGTAAAACTAAAAACAATCAGGTCATAACATCAACTTTGAGGTATTTTTGACCACTTTGAAGATTTCGAAAGAAATCTAGGGATTTCAAGATTAAATATTGTTAATACTTGTGTTAATTAACCTTAAATTAATACAAAATATGGAAAAAAAATTCACCTTGCATGACCCAAATGTAATGATCAAATCGATTGTTTTAGTATTCTGTTCGGTAGTTTGAGGTTCGAGTAGCTTTATATAATGTATTACAACTTGCGTGCATAGTTGGTTGTGAATTTCGAGAAGTTCAGGATTGTTTCGGAAGGGTAATTCTTAACTCAGAAGCTTATTGGAAGAGTTAACTACGTTTTGGCTTGTGAGTAAACTACCTCAGATTCGTATTTTGATGGTTCCAATAGGTATGTATGGTAATTTTTGACTTAGTCGTATGTCAGGATTCGTATTTGGAGATTCCTACGATGATTTGGCTCTTTTTGTCATAAGTTGACAATTTGAAGGTTAAGAAAGTTCATAACACCAGGAGTTAACGTTGATATTATCTTACTCGAATTGATGTTTCGGGAACTGTAATAGATTTGTTTTTCAGTTGGAACCTGTGTACGTTTGGTTGTAATCCGGAATGTCTAAGTGTGATCCGGACAAGTTCGACGAAGTTTGAATATTTGAAAGTTAAGAGAGCAATTTGGCCTTCGATTTGTAGTTTAGATGTTATTTGTGGTGTTTGAGCCTTTGGATAAGTTAGGATACTGTATTCGGACTTATTAGTATGAATGGTCGGGGTCCCGTGGGGCTTGAGTGTTTTTCGGGATAGTTTCAGACCATTTACATTCAGTGTTGAACTCCTGGTTTTCTAGTAAGAAGCAGTTCTTTGCGATCGCTGAGCTCTCTCACGATTGCGATGAAAGAAGAGCTGGCAGGCACTTTTTGTTCTACGCATTCGCGAAGAAGGAACGCGTTCGTGTTGTTGTCTGAGAGTGAACATCGTGTTCGCGTGGATGTAGTGCATTCGCGTAGGTCTGAGTTGAGCAGTGGTATTGTTGGCACTTGTGTTTGCTATGATGGTTAGCATTCGTGAGGTTAAAGCTTATTGTCTTTTGCGATCACGGGTGGTCTAGCGTGATCCCGTATTTGGCTCTAAAGACCGCAGGGATTCTGTGCTTCGCGATGGCGAGGCTATTAGCCGCGATCGCCCTCGCCATCGTGAAAGGTACTCCTGGAACATATCTATAATTTTTTATGTTCGAGAATTTTTCTCATTTTATCATATTTTGATATTGGGAACTCGGATTGAGGAGATTTTCACCCACTTGGATCGGATAAGTATTCCTGACTCAGATTTGAGTATTATTCACGATTCCATCTTTGATTTTGGCATTTGAGTCATGAATCTAAAAGAGAAAATTAGGAGTTTTTGGTAGAACTTTTATAAAGTGAATAAATGGGTTTTGAACATCGATTCGGAGTCGGATTTGGATGAAACTTGTACGGTTGGACTTGTGTTCGAATGGATGATCGGGATGTATGATTTATTTTTGTCGGGTTCGGGGGAACCCTTGTTAACTTTTTTATATTTGATAAATATTGGAGCTTTATTACTTCAAATCAAGTTCTATAGTCGTGTTTAATATTATTGAGTAGTTTTTGGCTAGATTCGAGCCGTTCAGATGTCGATTCGCCTGGGAAGGAGTTTTTAAAGTATCGTTTTGGCTTGTTTGAGGTAAGTGCCTTGCCTAGCTTTGGTTGAGCGAATTTTTCTTACTAATTGATATTGTTTGTTATATGCGGGGGAGATGTATATATGAGGTAACTAGCGTATATGCATGTGCCATGGGTATTCATGCTCGGGGAAGATTTTAGATTATTCCATGCCTTGTTTGGTTGCATGTTCTACTTGACTTGATGTATTATTCATTTAATTGACTATGTGAGTATAATAAACCAGGATAGAGTTAATGAAGAGACTAGTAGCTCTTAGTTAGAACATGATGAACTAATCTTGAGGTTTATCCTAAGCTTGCCTCGGAGGTAGATACATACATGTTATGAACACTCATTCGTACTTGTTCTTGTGTTGTCCCTTGATTTGGACGTGTGCACTCTGCGACATATATGTGATCCTTTGAATGACTACATGAACCTAGTTGCTACATCTGATTTTTCCGTAGTCATGTTTTATATGTTGAACCCATTCGCACTTTTGTTGATTATGTCTTTGTGCACTTTAAAATGAGTTATGAGGGTATGCTTCTTGATGATGATTTGTTATTTTGCATTGTTGTGATTGTGACACATGTGTACATGTTGGACGGAGCGATACGGTGGGATATTGTGATTTTGTCAGGGCGAAGCTATATGGTTAGATATTTTGATTGTGTCATGGCGGAGCGATACGATTGGATATTGTGATTCTGTCAGGCAGAGCGATACTGTTGGCGATTATGATTTTGTCAGGGCAGAGCAATACGGTTAGATATTTTGATTGTGTCAGGGCGGAGCGATACGGTTGGATATGGTGATTGTATCAGGGCGGAGCGATAAGGGTGAATATTGTTATTGTGACAGAAATATAGGCACGAGGTGCCATATGTTTGTATTTATGTTTGATGAATGTTGTTAAAACTTGGTTTTACCTTGATTGTGCAAGTGAATTCTTTGCTATTTGTCGTGCATTTTATATGTTTTACGTGGCATCCAACATGTTAGTCTATGCTTCTGTTATTATTTGACGATTTGGTTGTCAAGAAGGAATTACTTGTGATAAGTTGATATCTCATGTTTTGTTGTTGGAAGCGTAATGGATTGATGTATAAAGAAAACTGTGATCATGCATTAACGCATTGGATACTCATAAAGTTCTCTTAAACATGTTATTTGGCAATTGATATGTAATTGGATCATGTTGACATAGGTTACAGACTTGTATGAGTATTAGAGCACACACATTATATGGTGCATATCTTTTTATGAGTGGGGTTGGTGTAAGTTGCATTTCTTGAATATGTCTAATTGGTGGAGTTGATTTATTACCTTGTCCCAATTATGTACCGTGACTGTTGATATTCTTTTTTCTGTAATTGCCTTTCTGGAATATTGTCTCTATATTATGCCTATATTGAGCTGCACAAGATAAGCAAGTGAGTATCTTTTGACTTAATAACCTCGTCACTACTTTATTGAAGTTAATCAAGATACTTTCTGAGTACATGGGGTCGGATTTACTCATACTACTCGTTTGCTTCTTGCGTGCAGATTTTGGAGCTGAGCAGCCGTGGGAGATGAAGCCTTACATTGAAGACATCCCAGTATTCCAAACTCAAGCTATATCTTATTCATAGTAGCTTAGGATCTTATTTCTGTTTAAGTAAACCTCAAACAGATATTATATTTATTCTTTATCTCAGTTTTTGTAATTCTAAATCATTCAAGCTCATGACTTGTACTACCAGTCCTTATGGTAGTTGTATTGAATTTTGTTGAAGTTTTATTAATATATTGATTATTTCTCATTGTATTTGTTAGTTATACTATTTGGCTTACCTAGCGGGTTAGGTTAGGTGTCATCACAACTTGGTGGGGTTTTGGGTTGTGACAAATTGGTATTATAGCCCTAGGTTCATAGGTTCTATGATGCATGAGCAAGTATCTAGTAGAGTTCTGTGGATCGGTATGATAACGTCCATACCTATCTTGAGAGGCTACAGGGCGTCTAGGGAACTTCCCATCTATCTTTCCTTATCGTGCGACTTTGTTTCAGCTTGAAGATTATACCTTCGACTTCCTTCCATTCACTCATATATCATGTTGCACGTTCGGTATCAGATGTGCACTAACGGCTTGTGATGTTGCGGATAGACTTAGAGGGGCTATGGATGCTTGATTATCATCTTGATATGTTATCAAGACTTAGATGCGGATGTGTTGGTAGATTTTTCAGTTGTTCATTTGTGCGATGAAGCGGATTCTTGTATTTATTAACAAGTGTAGACTCGGAAAGATTGATTGAATTCATAGTGGTTGTGACATCTAAGCATGTGGGTTATCACCTACGAAAAGTTGTGAGGTTGTGTGATCCTTGTGAGGTTCTTATGAAGAGTTGTTCCTCCTATACAGTGCAGTGCATGTCCTACTACCAGAGATCGGATCTATTGAGGAAGTTTGCACGACTATCACGAGGATGATTATGCACTCAGAAAACAATCGGAGTATGGTACAACTAGTGTTACATGAGTCTGTGGAGTATTCAGCTAATTAACAATGCGAGATCAGGGAAGCTATAAAGGAAGGATACTATGGGTTACAAACGATGTGTTCGACGACTTCGTGGGGGAGTCCAATATTGATGATTAGATTGCATGGTCATGTGTTATATTATTTTTGGAGTGAGGCATATTTGTGGACTAGTTATAACTTAAAGAGGATGACTTCGAGGGTGACTCGAGCCAGGAGACTGTGTGGTGCATGATGCACTACACTCTATGGGTACATGGGAGTCTTGGAATGATTCAGGTTTGATATACGTTGTGGATTTAGTGGCTAGGAAGAGGAATCGCTTGGTTACTTCTTTTGGATATGCATGTGTTGGTGGAGCATAGGTTGTTCGATGCGCATCGGGTGTGCATTGGATATTAGAGCGAGGTGAATGACTCTCGAGAGGATTCTAATGAGTTCAAGATGTATATATGGTGTTTAAAGATTTCCAATTTAGTGTATGTCTAGTATCTGAGGTTTGCATTGGATGCTGCCTAGATTTGAAGTATTTTGTATCATTATTGATTCTACATTACAGTATTAGAGAGATGAAAAAATAGCCTCGAAATCCCATTCTTTTCAGAGAGAGCATTTTTTATTTGTGTTACTTTTGGGTTCGGTAGTCTACGTGACTTGGTTGACTTGGTAGACCTAGTTCTAATGGCTTGACTATGTGCTAATGGGTTGCGATGAGTTCATGACGGCTTTCACCAAGGTTTGAAGTTGACGTCTTTTACGAGTATAGAAGGCGTGTTGCGTGTTGTAACGTTCTCTTAGATTGAGTTAAGTGGAAGGTCCTTGGTTAATGGAGAGTCTATCCTACTTGTGATTCAGAGTTGATTATGGAAAATTTGTATTTTTACAAGTTAGCATTAATAGTTGCGGTGCGCCGTGTCGCATTGATATTTCATAGGCAAGGTTGCGGTTTAGTTAGGAAGACTGTCATGAGTTTTAGTTAGCATGAGAGATTTCAGATGTTTAGAGGATACTATCAGTATCTGGTGTCGCCTGAGAGGCTTGTGTGTTTTAGAAGACGCATGGTATACTGACTTGCGGATGTTTGACTAGTATTACGATAATTGCCTAGTTGTTGGCTGTTGAGGTTCAGGTTTTGCTATGTGGCACAGAAGATTTATATGAGTATTTTTATTTGAAATGATTGTGTATGAGCGATATGTCAGTTATTGAGGGGTGGAGTTGGGATCGGATGTGGAGATTCCTGTGTTCATGAGGTTTAGAGACTGGATGTTCTCAGAAGTAGACTATTCCTTGGTTGCGGACTGTGAAAACATGTTAAGGGTTAGACAGCTGATTGTATGTGTTAGAGATAGGTCACTGTGCACTTTGGAAGGTTATTTACCTATTTTAGGATAATCACAATTGATTTGGCGGCCCATTAGTAGGCCTATGAGAATGTGTATTCTACATGGGATCAGGTTTGTTTACTCAGCACAGCTATTGTTGGGGGATGTCATCGGCTAGAGTTGATCTTATTCATTTCTTGGTTTGCTTCATATGTTTCCCTCTTATGCTACGATGGGTTGTGGGACTGCTTGGTTATTTACACGCATGATGTGGCTATGTTCAGTCCTTGTGGTGAGATTTGAGTGAGACCGCTCTTGGGGTGTTGAATTGCTTATTGCGCCTGGTTATGGTTTCCTGGCTGTGGTATATTATGCTATGCGTTTCTTCATGGTTATGGTCGTGTACTTCACGTGTTCGCTGTTGATACACATGTGATTGTTGATTGTGAGCATTATAGCTCGATAGGTATTCCATATGGATCGGTATGTTGGGACTGGGCTACGTGCCGCAATAGAGTTATGATAAGACATGACTTTTTTCGTGTCATTTTCTTCTCCCTTATGAGATAGGTTCTTAGTGTTGTGCTTTGTGGCATTAATTATTGAACTTGTTAGGTGGTTCTCTTATTTGTCTCTCCTTCCATCTTTTGCTATACTCAAGTTGTTGCTGGTTGGGTACACGGATTGCGTTGTATGTGACTAGGGGGAATTTGGTGTGACTTGTTGGTTGAATAGCTTGTATTGGGTAATATGAGATCATTCGACCTGCAATTAGTGCAATCGGACTTGGATAAGGTATGTTTGGATTAGAACATCATTAATTAGCTTAGAGTTTGGCAATGGTTCTTGTCGAGCAAGAGGACTCCATGACTTGTGATTTGATGGGTGTTTATGAGTTTCTACATGTTTCTTTCATTATTAGTAGTGTTGCACAGGTTTGGAATGAGGTTCTATTTGATATGAGATGTACTACTGGTACCGGGTTTAGTAATGAGCAGCTATTATGGTCGAAAGATATTACTACGAGTACATGAGTTGTGTGGTATATCGTGTGATTATATTTTGGAATATGGTTATGGCTTGACGTAGCTTGTTTAGATTTATACAGTGTATAGATATGAGAATCAAATCTTCTAAGGAGTTCTGATTGGAGATAGGGTTCAAAGGTTTATGGACTAAGGTTGAAGAAAGAATCTCCAGTTAGGTTGTGTTGACGGGCTTGTATGAATTGAGGTGACATGGTATCACCCATGGGTATGTTTATGGAAAGTTTATACGGTGATTTAATGGCTTTGAAACAACTCTTGGCACGTTCAAGGACAAACATATGTTTAAGTGGGGAAGAATGTAACGACCAAACCGGTTGTTTTGAGCATTAGTGTAACGACCCGACCGGTCGCTTTGCTTTCTAGACCCTCATTACCCTAATTAAGGCTCCCCGTATGTGATTTTACTGTTTGATGACTTGCGGGGATGGTTAGTTCGGGGGAAGGGTTCAGGTTAAAATCAGAACACTTAGTTCCTTATTATTAGCTTAAAAGGGTTAAGTTTCACTTGGGTCAACATTTGTAGTAAACGACTTTGGAGCCGTGATTTGATGGTGCCAATAGGTTCGTATGATGATTTTGGACTTGGACGTATGTTCGGATCGGGTTTTGGATGACCCGGGAGCGTTTCGACGCATAAAGTTGAAAGTTGGCGCATTGAAGGTCTTAAAGTTCTTTAAATTTGGTTTGAACTTGGTTTTGGTGTTATCGAGGTCCGTTAGGGATTTCCAGCCTGGGAATAGTTCCATATCGTGATTTAAGACTTGCATGCAAAATTTAGCGTCATTCCAAGTTGATTTGATAGGAATCGGACGCGGAAGTGTTTCTAGAAGTTTTTTGAATTTCATAATTCGCTTCATGCGTTTTCGTGTTCGGTTTGTAATTTTAGAGGTTATTTTGGTTTTTTGAGCGTGTGAGCAGGTCTGTACTATGTTAATGGATGTGTGAGTGTTATTGGATGAGGTCCCGGGGGGACCGCAATGGGGATTGGATTGGAAATCGGACTCGGAATTGCCTTGGGGATTGCTGGTGCACCAGTTCTAGTATGCCCGCACCTGCGAGATTTTGGCCACAGGTGCGAGCTTTTGACCACAGAAGCGGCCTGGCGTGGACTGCCCAGTGATCGTAGAAGTGAGGTAAGGATCGCAGCTGCGAAGTCGCAGGTGCGAGGCAGGCGCTCGCAGGAGCGACGTGCGCAGCAGAAGCGGGCTCGCAGAAGCGAGCCATTGTTCGCAGAAGCAAAGGAGGCAGACCTGGGCTTGGTCCGCACCTGCAAGGTTTTGTCCACAGAAGCTGAGCCGCAGGTGCAACAGTGGCATCGCAGGCGCAAAAACCGCTGGACAGTGAGGTTCATTTAAGCCGGCAATTTAGGCCATTTTTGACTCATTTCTTTCCTCCCTTGGGCGATTTTGGAGCTTCTTGGAGAGGGTTATTCACCTAGCTATTTAAGGTAAAAAATTTCTATCCCATGTAAGTTAAATACATAGATTATGGGTATATTTTAACATGTAAAATTGTTTAAATTATGGGTTTAGTTGAAAAACTTAAATTTTGATAAAAATGGGATTTAACCATGAAAATGATCATGGAATTGGGTAAAAATTATACATTTGAGTTCGTGAAGTTATGGGTAACAATTATCTTCGAAAATTTCCGGAATCCGAGCACTTGGGCCCGTGGGTGAATTTTAGGAATCTTGCAATTTGGGTTGGGTAATTACTCTAATAGCTAAATTATTAACTTTTGAGCGTATATCAATTATGTTATATAAACATATGGCTAGCTTTGGATTGTTTGGCTCCAAGTTGAGGCCTTAGAGTGAATTTGTGGACCGGAAAAGTGAGCTTTGAGACAAGGTAAGTCTCTTGCCTAACCTTGTAAGAGGGAATTTACCCCATAGGTGATTTAAATTGCTATTTGCTTCTACTTGTGGGGGTTACGTACGCACGAGGTGATGAGAGTCTATGCGTAGCAACTAATTATGCTTAAGTCCGAGTAGCTTAGGACCCAAATCATGAAATACTTGTAATGTCCACTTGTTAATTTAAGTACCTCAACTATATTGAAACTTAATAAAGGACTTGTAAAGACTAAATTTCACTTACTTGAGTTTTGGCGGGTTACTTGACCGTTAATAGAAATTGTGCTTCTTTGTATATAAGCCTTGTAATAGCTTTTAAATCGGATGTTCATAAAGTATTCTCTCTTCTTATGGAGCGGGCTGAACGCCTCAGCAGTATAATAGATGCATCTATGATTCGTGCTGCTCGACCTCGGCAGTGTACACATTATTCTGTATCGGGTCGTACGACCTCAACATAAATCATGCGTGTTGATGCTTGGAGCCCGAATACACTTGATAATATTTTCGTGAATTAAGAGGTTATAATTTATTTATTGGGCCAAAATTTATTTGGAATTAGTATATGTTATTGGAATACTTTTGGAATTTACTATTAGTTAAAGAATCATTTAATCAATGTTGCTATTGTGTTAACATTATTATTCACATATTCTATGCCTATTTAGCATTCCTGTATTTTATTGTTAGCCCATAGTAAGTGTCCACGTCGGCCCCTCATCACTACTTCTTCGAGGTTAGAGTGAATACTTACTGAGTACATGTTGTTTATGTACTCACGCTACACTTCTGTACTAATCATGCAGGATCTGAGGCAGGTCTGGCATTCATCCCGGCGCGCACCCCCGATCCCCCGAGGCTTAGTGGTGAGCTGCTTGCTAAGTTAGTCCTGCAGCACCCAGAGTCTCCCTTTTGCATTTTATTTTCTGTCTACTCTATTTCAGACAGTAGCTTAGTGTTTTGTATATTCTACTAGTCGCTCATACACTTGTAACACCAGATTTTGGAACACATGCTAGTAGACTTTATGGTTTTGGAGTATTTATTTCACTGCATTTGCTCTCTTATTCGCTTTTGCTTCTCCTTATTAAATTTTTACTCCTCATTTTCTTAATAAATGAAGTTTCAACTACTTGGAAATTTATTAAAAAGAACAATTACATGGTTAGTTCATTGTTGGCTTGCCTAGCGGCGTCGTTGGACGCTATCACGGCCTATAGGAGAAATTGGATCGTGACAACAAGGTATCAGAGCACTATGTTCACTAGGTCTCACAAGTTATGAGCAGGCCTAATAGAGTCTTGCAGATCGGTGAGGAGACGTTCGTACTTATCTTCGAGAGGCTATAGGGTGTTAGGAACTACTCTTTATTCATCTCCTATCGTGCAGTTGATGTTGTGCTAAGTTTCTTTCTCTTATTCTCTCAAAGATAGTGAGAACGCGCGCGGCAGATGAACCCGACAATGGAAGAGCTGCTCCCCTTGTTGCTAGAGGCCGAGACAGAGGCCGAGGGAGGGATCCACCTTGTGGTAGAGGGCGAGGAAGTCCCAGAGTTGCTCCAGTTGTGCCACCAGTGGATCCAGTAGAGGATTCTATTATTAAGGAGCAGGGCGAGGTTCCTGCAGCGGAGCCAGCCCCAGTGGATTTCATGTCCGCACCGGGATTCCAGGAGGTCATGGGCCGTATGCTGCGGTTTATGGATTCTATGACTCAGGCTGGTTTATTTACAGCAGACCCAGCCACATCTCAGGCGGGAGGCGGAGCACAGACCCCTATCGCTCAGGCTCCAGGACATGCAACTACCGTATATCTGACCCCGGGCACACTACCCGTGGGCAGAGAGCTCAGCCAGTGTATCAACTGTACCTGAGCCTAGACCAGCTGCAGCCGGCGATCCATAGAAGCTATTGGACAGATGGACTAGGCTACACCCTCCTATCTTTCGAGGTGAGCGACATAAGGACCCCCAACACTTTATTGATCGTTGCAGGGACAGACTTCACAACATGAGGATATTGGAGTTTCACGGGGTAGAATGTACCACCTTTCAGTTGGAGGGCAAGGCCCGTAGATGGTGACAGTCCTATCTTCTCGGCAGACCAGTAGGTTCTCTTCCCATGACTTGGGACCAGTTCACATGCCTCTTCCTGTATAGATATATTCCACCCTCTCAGAGGGAAGTGTTGTGATTTCAGTTCGAGCAGCTCCAGCAGGGCCAGATGTCAGTGACCGACTATGAGGCGAGATTCTCTGAGTTGTCTCTCCATGCACTTGTGATACTTTTTGTCAATGCAGAGAGAGTGCGAAGGTTTGTTGCAGGTTTGCACTCTGGTATCCAGGCCACTATTTCCTGAGAGGTTGATATAGGGACTTCGTACGAGCTAGTTGTGGAGATATCTCGGAGGATTGAGGGCGTTCATTAGCGGGGTCGAGAGAAGATGACGAGGGATAAGCGATTTCGATATTCTGGAGGGTTCAGTGGTGCTCCGACTGGGGGCAGAGGTCAGTTTGTGAGAGGTCAGTCTAGCAAGCCCACATATCCTCCTCGGAGTACTCCAGTGCAGCCCTATTTCAATGCTATCTGAGAGCTCCTACTGTTCACCAGCTATTCAGGGTTCCTCCAGTGGGCCTTCAGGCCATCAGGGTCAGACTTCAGGTCAGCAGTCCACCGTACCGAGAGGTTGTTTCGAGTGCGGGGATCTTGGTCATGTGAGGAGGCATTGCCCCAGGCTTTGGGGCAAGGCAGCGCAACAGGGTCTATAGCCTATGATTACTACACCAGCTGCCACACCAGCCATCTGGCTGCCCAGAGGCGGAGAGCAGGTGCGTAGGGGCCATCCTAGAAGTGGAGGCCAGTCAGGTAGCGCTCCACCCAAGTTCTATGCCTTTCCAGCCAGACCAGATCCCCTGGGTCTTGAATGTGTTTGGGACCATTTCCATTTGGTGTTGAACTGCTGGTTTTCTAGTGAGAAGTTGTGCTTCGCGATAGAGGAGCCGAGTCTTGCAATCATGAAGAAGGAAGAGCCGGTAGGCACTTTTTGTTCTGCGTTCGCGAAGACGGAGTGTGATAGCGTTGTTGTCTGAAAGTGAACATCGCATTCACATGGATGTAGTGCGTTCGCATAGGGTCAGAGTTGAGCAGTGGTATTGTTGGCTCTCGCGTTCGCGTGGATGGTATGCATTCGCGAGGTTGAAGCTCATTGTATTCCACGATAGCGAGTGGTCTAGCACGAACCCATAGTTGGCTCTGAGGGCGGCAATGATTCTGTGCTTCGCGATCGCAAGTCGTTTGGCCATGATCATGAAGGATACTCTTGGAGCAGATCTGTTGGAAAACACATTCACGAAACCGAAGCACTAATGACTTTGCGTTTTTGTTGTAGGTTTTGATAATCAACAAACCATCATTGACAAATCGCCGAGATTGCTATGGACTTCTTTGGGACTACCAGTCAAGCTTTCAAGACATTGGATACAAGTCAATGAATGGAACAAGTTGTTGGAGCAAAAAGATTGAAGTTAGAGATTAAAAGATCGAAGACCGAAGACATTGTCTTGAGTCTCAATGTATTCTCGAACCAACTCTCATTTTTAAGAACTTGGCTCAAAGTCTAAAAACAATTTCATAATATTAAAATAAACATTGAAACATTTTTTAAAACAATCAAATTTTTGGATCCAGGCCAACAATCGATTGTCAAGCCATGACAATCGATTGTGGGATAGGCACTGGCCAACAATCGATTGTCTGGCTTTGACAATCGATTGTTGAATTCCAGTAAACTCCAACAATCGATTGTCTGGCCTTGACAATCGATTGTTGAGTTCCAGTGACTTTAACAATCGATTGTCAGGTCCAAACAATCGATTGTCAATGCTACCGTTGGAGTTCAACGGCTAGTTTTTAATGATAATCGATTGTCTATTGCTAACAATCAATTGTTTGCAACGGACAGAACATTTTTTGTCCCCTAGCTCTTGTTTATTGAAATGGGAGCCTAGCCAATGTTCCCAACGGATACCTGAGGCTTTTGGGTTATAAATAGACCCCTTTAAGCCTCATTTCAAACACAACACTTCTTCATAATCATAAGATTTAATTGCTTCAAGTTTTCATAATCATCAAAGCTATTTTGAGCCATTTCTTGAAGAAAAGAGTTGTGTTCTTGAGCGTAAATTATTTCACTCTATCTACTCTTTTGAGAGAACATTTTTTGAGTGGTTTGTGTGTTGTCCTACACCATTTGGAGGTTGTCCCTTGTTGTAGTTAGGAAGAGATTCTTCCTTGGTTGTTGACGAAGCTTGTGTGACTCAAGTGTTCGTGTTGTAAACGGTTTGTTAGGCACCCGAAAGCTTAACAAAGGTAGTGGAATACTCAAGAGAGCCTCTCGAGGAGTGGACTAGCTACAAGTTGTAGTGAACCACTATATATCGGTGTGTACATTCTTCTTTTAATTTCCGCACTTTATCCTTCGCTCTTTTATTTTTGCACTTATGCTTTTAATTCTTCATTTATATTGCGAAAAATTTTAAACGTTCCTTACAACTCTATTCACCCCCCTCTAGCGTTGGGCGTATTTTCTAACAATTGGTATCAGAGCCTAATTCTCTTCAAGCCTTAATTGGTTGAGAAAATGATAGAATGGCTTCTTCTAGAAATTTGTACGCAGGTATAGGTGAAGGGCAATCCACGTCGAGACCACCTCTCTTCGATGGGACTAACTACACCTATTGGAAGGAACGTATGAGGATATATGTACGAGCCACCGACTTCAAATTATGGCTAATCTCAAAAACGGTGAGGAACCAATCACCAAGAAGGTTGGCGAGGAGACGGTTCCTAAACCGGAAAAGGAATACATCGATGAAGATATCAAGAAGGTTGAAGCTTATGCACGGGCTGTCAACATGCATTATTGTGCTGTGAATCCGGATGATTACCGGAAAATCCCAAGGTGCAAGACCGCCAAGGAGATGTGGGATAAACTTGAAATCACCTACGAAGGTACGTCTCAAGTCCGAAAAGCTAAAATTGATCTCCTAACCCATTAGTATGAACTTTTTAGGATGAAGGATGATGAAAAGATTGAGAAAACCTTTGAACGGTTTTCAAACATCATCAATGATCTTGATGCTCTTGGGAAAATCTACTCCGAAGAAGAGCTTGTGAGGAAGATACTCCGAAGTCTCAAACCGGAGTGGCAATCTAAGGTGGACGCAATCCAAGAAGCCGCCACCTCCACCAAGGTCACTTACGATGGGCTTAGAGGTAACCTCATCACTTATGAAACTACTCACCTCAACAAGCCCACGGTCTTTGATGATGACAAGAAGAAGAAGAGCTTGGCACTCAAGTCATCAACCTCAAGGGAGGAGGTCAAGGAGGCCAAGGACTCTAGTAGTGATGATGAAGAATATAGCATGGTCATCAAAAAATTCCATAAATTCATGAGAAGGGAACAAGAAAAGAAGACCAAGAAACAAGCACCTCTAAAGTGCTACGATTGCGGAGAAGTTGGGCATATCAAACCTT
Organism: Nicotiana obtusifolia; assembly: GCA_002018475.1. Classification (NCBI taxonomy): domain Eukaryota; kingdom Viridiplantae; phylum Streptophyta; class Magnoliopsida; order Solanales; family Solanaceae; genus Nicotiana; species Nicotiana obtusifolia. The sequence goes on along the minus strand of MCJB01048630.1, from coordinate 90,091 downwards.
ATTGCCCAATTGCCAAAGCCGAAAAGAAAAAGCCCAACAAGAAGCAAAGGGCTTTTATGTCTTGGAAAGAAGATGACTCCGGCAACGAATCAAGCGATGGAGAGGAAGTCGCTAATCTTTGTCTCATGGCCATTGAGGATACTCCTCAAGAAGACGAAGAGGTTAGTACCAAACTTCCTAATGACTCTTACACTTTGGAAGAATTGCAAAAAGCTCTTGAAGAACTCTATGAGGAGTTTGTTGGCATTAAAAACATAAACAAATCTTTGAAGAAAGAACTCCTGGACTCCGGAAAAGAGTTAAAAAAATTGACAAAAGAAAATGAGAAACTCAAAGAAGAAAATAATTTTTTTGGAAAAAGAAGTGCCGACAAACCCGAGAACTCAAGTGGTTCTTGTAAATCTTGCAAATCCCTTAAGGCTCAAGTTGAAAAGTTAGAGGCAACTCTTGACAAATTCAACAAGCCTCAAAAAGATTTGAACCTTATTTTAGATCAATGTTGCTAAAGAAGGATTAGGCTATAAGAAAAATAAGGGCAAAAACAAAAAACAAAATTAGGAAACAACCTTGTCAACCTAAAACCCAACCTAGGGAGGAATCAAGTAAAACAAGTGATAGCCAATCTAGTAAGGATGAACCTAGTATCACTAAGACTAGACCACCTAGAAAGAAAAATACTAGGCCTAATAACCAAATCACTAGAAAGCCTAGAAACAACAACCATAGGAGAAATGAAGTAACACAACCTAGGAAAAACTTTTATAAACCCAGTGCATACTACTCTCCTAGGTACATGTGGAACCCAAACGTAGTTTGCCACTATTGTGATAGGGTAGGCCACATAGCACCGGTTTGCTACTCTAGACATAGGCACTTCACTCAAAGTGACACACATTATTATGCCACTAACCCTAGAGGACCCAAAAACACTTGGGTACCTAAACCCCATCATTAAATTGATTGCAGGTGTGCTTGAAGGCATCAAGTGTACTTTGGTACCTTGATAGCGGATGCTCCAAGCACATGACCGGTGATGCATCCAAGTTTTTGAGTATCAAACCAAGAGAGGGAGGACATGTTATCTTTGGTGACAAAAACAAAGGAAAATTATCGGCATTGGTTCGGTCGGTAAAAATCCTTCCTCCTCTATTGATGATGTTTTATTGGTTAAAGGTCTTAAACACAACCTCTTGAGCATAAGTCAATTGTGTGACAAGGGGAATCGTGTTACTTTCAATTCTAAGACTTGCACCGTAGAACGCCTTAGTGACAATGAGGTAATTCTACGAGGTGATAGAATTGATAACATTTATATGGTTGACTTAGAAGGTACTTCATCAAATGTTGCTAAGTGCCTTATGAGTAAAGAGGAAGACACATGGCTATGGCATCGTAGAATAGCTCATATCAACATGGGTCACTTAAACAAATTGATCTCCAAAGACTTAGTAATTGGAATTCCAAAACTTAAGTTTGAAAAAGACTCCGTTTGTGATGCATGTCAAAAGGGAAAACAAGTAAAGGCATCGTTCAAGTCTAAGAATGTGGTTTCTACGACTAGGCCTTTACAATTTTTGCACATGGATCTCATCGGACCTTCTAGGACGAAGAGTTTTGGCGACAATTACTTTGTCTTTGTCATTGTTGATGACTATTCTAGGTTCACATGGACATTATTTCTTACTCACAAAAGTGAGGCATTCGATGTTTTTAGAAAATTCACTAAAAAGGTTCAAAATGAAAAGAATTGTAACATAGTAGCCATTAGAACTGACCATGGGGGAGAGTTCGACAGACACGATTTCGATGACTTTTGTGACGAACTTGGCATTGATCATAACTTCTCAGCCCCTCATACACCACAACAAAATGGAGTGGTGGAACGTAAGAATAGATCTCTTGAACAGATGGCTAGAACTATGATCAATGAGGCAAAAGTTCCTAAATACTTTTGGGCCGATGCCGTGAATACCGCGAGCTACGTGTTAAACCGAGCCGTCATTAGACCGATACTCATGCAAAACGCCCTATGAATTGTACAAAGGAAGAAAGCCAAACCTTTCCCATCTTCGAGTCTTCGGTTGCAAATGTTTTGTTCATAACAATGGAAAAGATAATTTGGGAAAATTTGATGCAAAATCCGATGAAGGCATCTTTCTTGGTTATTCATTGCGTAGTAAGGCCTATAGAGTCTTTAACAAATGCAACTTGATTATTGAGGAGTCACCACATGTGGTCTTTGCCGAAAGTGACCCTCGCTTGCCGAGAAAGGATGTTTGTGATGATCTTGCAGATTCGTTGGAAAGAATCTATCTTGATGATGATGAAGGTCCAAGCCATACCAAGAAGGATGATGGTGAGAGACCTCAAGAGGAACAAAACGAAGAACAAGAGGAACTTCCGAAGGAGTGGAGAACGTCTAGAGATCATCCACTAGACAAGGTAATCTGTGACATCAACCGAAGGGTAAGCACTCGCAACTCTCTTAGGAACACAATCACTCACCTGGCTTTTGTTTCTCAAATTGAACCAAAAACCATTTCCGAAGCAATTAACGATGAACATTGGACCTTGGCAATGCAAGAGGAGCTTAACCAATTCAAACGGAATGACGTTTGGGAATTGGTGCCAAGACCCAATGATCATACGATAATTGGTACGAAATGGGTTTTTCAAAATAAGTTAGATGAAAATGGAGTAATCACTAGAAACAAAGCTAGGCTCGTAGCTAAAGGCTACAATCAAGAAGAAGGCATTGATTTCGAAGAAACATATGCATCGGTAGAACGTTTAGAAGCTATTCGTTTACTTCTTGCTTTTGCCTCATCTATGGACTTTAAACTTTTCCAAATGGATGTTAAGAGTGCCTTCCTCAATGGTTTTATTCAAGAGGAAGTGTATGTTGACCAATCCTCGGGTTTTGAAAACTTTGAGTTTCCCGATCATGTCTTCAAACTCAAGAAAGCACTCTACGGTCTTAAACAAGCTCCCCGAGCTTGGTACGAGCGTTTGAGTAAGTTTCTTTTGGACAATGGGTTCAAAAGGGAAAAGGTTGACACCATACTTTTTATCAAGAATAAAAACAATAACATCCTCTTGGTCCAAGTTTACGTAGATGACATTATTTTTGGTGCTACTAATGAGTCTTTGTGCAAGGAGTTTTCCAAGCTCATGACAAAGGAGTTTGAGATGTCTTTGATGGGTGAGCTTAACTTCTTCTTGGGCTTACAAGTGAAGCAAATGAAAGAGGGCACTTTCATTTGCTAACCAAAGTATTGCAAGGAGTTGCTCAAGCGCTTTGAAATGATTGACGCCAAAGCAATGCCAACTCCTATGGGCACTTCAGGAACACTTGACAAAGACGAGAAGGTAAAGAGGTAGAAGTCAAGAAATATAGAGGTATGATCGGATCCTTTCTTTATCTTACCGTAAGTCGTCCCAATATTATGTTTAGTGTTTGTCTTTGTGCCCGATATCAATCTTGTCCGAAGGAATCACACTTAACCGCGGTGAAACGGATAATGAAATACCTTGTTGGTACGATGAACGTGGGACTTTGGTATCCCAAAGGTTCATCTTGCCACCTCGTTGTCTATTCTGATTCCGACTTTGCGGGATGCATATTGGATAGGAAAAGCACGAGCGGCACTTGTCACTTACTTGGTAGTTCGTTAGTTTCATGGTTTAGTAAGAAACAAGTTAGTGTTGCTTTATCCACCACCGAAGCGGAATATGTAGCCGCCAGAAGTTGTTGTGCTCAAGTCCTTTGGATGAAACAACAACTCGTGGATTATGGCCTACGTCTTGATCACATCCCAATTAGGTGTGACAATACTAGTGCCATTAGTCTCACGAAGAAGCCCGTTCTTCATTCGAGAACAAAGCACATTGACATTAGGCATCATTTTATTAGAGATCATGTTCTCAAAGGTGATGTCGAGATTGAGTTTGTGGAAACGCATAACCAATTAGCCGACATTTTCATGAAACCTTTAGAGAAAGAGTCGTTCTTCCGTATTCGAAGCGAACTCGGAATCCTTGACTCCACGATGATCTAAATGTGTGCATTTTTTTTGTTGTTATTGAACATTACTAACTTGAGCGTCGGAGACGTTTACATTTATTTTGCAGGTTTCCTTATCATTTGGATGAGTCTTTGAACAAGGGGAACAAAACCGAGGAAGTTTTAGACTTCAACAAACAGTGTTTCACGTCAGAAGGTTCAACAATCGATTTTCATCTTCAAAGCAATCGATTGTTAAAGTCATTTGGGAGGCCCAGGAGCTAAATGATCGATTATTGCCTCAACACAATCGATTATCCAGTAAACAATCGATTGTCAGAACAATACAATCAATTGTCAGCTCACCACAATCGGTTGTCAACTCATCACAATCGATTGTCCAAATTAACTGGAATGTTGGAAATTCCATACTTCAAAATAATCGATTGTCATAAACAGACAATCGATTGTCCAAGTGAACAATCGATTGTTCCCTCCAAACAATCGATTGTCAAGCCAATTTTCTGAAAATTCTGACCGTTGGAAGAACCCAATAATCGATTGTCATGGTTAAACAATCGATTGTTTGACGGATTTTTTTCAAAAATATAGTCGTTTTTGTCCGTTGAAAGTGTACCAATTGCCCAAACTACCCCACCAACGGCTATTTGACTCTCATCCTCTATAAAAGGGAGTCTCTTTTTTCCTCATTTCCTACACTCTTGAACACCTATACTCTCAAATTTTAAGCTCATTCATCTTCCTCACTTCACATTTTTTTCATGGCAGCCCCAAGCAACCAACCACCAAAGAATGCCGTCAAATACAAGGACGGATCATACTTATGGTTCTCATCTCGAACCGAGTTGCAACGATTCCACAACCACTTCGAGAGGCGTGAGATCCTCCCTCCTCGATACGTGAGGACCACATATTTTGATTCGAAAGAATACCTTCGTTTGCTTCATGCCTTGAACTCACGTGAACTCATAGGCGTTGTCTACAATCGCCAAGAGTTCATCCAAGAGGATCTAATTCGAGCTTTTTACGCAAATCTCCGAAGGGTAGATGGGGACCTCATCTCCTCCTAAATGGGGACGGAAATTTTTCTCTCCGAGGAAATTTTCTCGGAAATTGCGGGGCTTCCAACCGATGGTGCTGACATCCGCACCTATACCGGTATAGAAGGCGGGGCCTTCAATGAGGCAGCATTTTTGGAAGAAATCGGAATTGGTGGCCAAGCCATCCGAACAACCAACCGTCGTCCAACCATCACGAACATGCATGAAGAGTTTCGGCTACTCTTCTACATCGTCACAAGAATTCTTAAGCCGAGAAAGTTCTCCCACACCACTCTCTCAGCCGAAGATGTGAAGATTATGCATGCCATAATCAATGGGCGAGAATCAATTGGACAAAATTCATAATGATCCATATGTTTGATTCTATTCGTGAGGGGGAACCACTTCCCTATGTTTTCCTTATCATGGACATTCTCACATTCCATGAGGTCACGGTTAATGTTGGCCCCTTGACCAAGGCCACGAAGCATTGGTCAGTGACAGACTCTTCTTTCAAAAAGGGTACGGAACGTCGCCCATGTCGGATTCAAGCTCCTCCTCAAGAGCATCCTCAATATCCTTCTCAAACTACTACTTCTTCCGTGACTCTTGAGTCACTCTCCACGCAAATTGCGGGATTTAGCGTTCAACTCAACCAGATTGAAAGGAAAATCGATGACTTTGACGCCGGTCTTCAAGCATTCCTTAGGCATGCCACTTTTAGCAAAACACCAACAAACTATAATCCGGTCGTTGGTCAAACAAGTCGAGCGCATCAAGCCAAGGAAAGCTCAAGTGGAGAAGAAACCTCTTCCGAGGAAGACGAGAGTGGGAGCGAAGAAGAAGAAGATGAAACCGGGGACAACACCCCTTAAGCTTTTTTTGCTTTATTTCTCCTTCTATCTTTTAATTATGCTTCTTAATTATGTTCTTTTAATATTTTTTCTTTATGAATTGTAATTTCATTTTTCCCTACATCAATATAATTTTCTCTTTGAATGGCGATATCTTTTTGCTAATGCTAAAAAGGGGAAGATATTGTTATGGGGAAGATTATGGTGATATGCTCAAACTAAGGGGGAAGCACTAATTAAGGGGGAATATTTTTCAAAATTAAAATCGAAAAGTATTTGAAAACACTTTGAAAATATTTTTGAAAATATTTTTGAAATACAAAATCTTTTTGCTAAGTGAATGCATATCCCGCCTTGGTTTGTCATTATCAAAAAAGGGGAAATTACTGGAAAACGCATTCACGAAACCGAAGCACTAATGACTTTGCATTTTTGTTGTAGGTTTTGATAATCAACAAACCATCATTGACAAATCGCCGAGATTGCTATGGACTTCGCTGGGACTACGAGTCAAGCTTTCAAGACATTGGATACAAGTCAATGAATGGAACAAGTTGTTGGAGCAAAAAGATTGAAGTTAGAGATTAAAAGATCGAAGACCGAAGACATTGTCTTGAGTCTCAATGTATTCTCGAACCAACTCTCATTTTTAAGAACTTGGCTCAAAGTCTAAAAACAATTTCATAATATTAAAATAAACATTGAAACATTTTTTAAAACAATCAAATTTTTGGATCCAGGCCAACAATCGATTGTCAAGCCATGACAATCGATTGTGGGATAGGCACTGGCCAACAATCGATTGTCTGGCTTTGACAATCGATTGTTGAATTCCAGTAAACTCCAACAATCGATTGTCTGGCCTTGACAATCGATTGTTGAGTTCCAGTAACTTTAACAATCGATTGTCAACAATCGATTGTCAGGCCCAAACAATCGATTGTCAATGTTACCGTTGGAGTTCAACGGCTAGTTTTTAATGATAATCGATTGTCTATTGTTAACAATTGATTGTTTGCAACGGACAGAATATTTTTTGTCCCCTAGCTCTTGTTTATTGAAATGGGAGCCTAGCCAATATTCCCAACGGATACCTGAGGCTTTTGGGTTATAAATAGACCCCTTTAAGCCTCATTTCAAACACAACACTTCTTCATAATCATAAGATTTAATTGCTTCAAGTTTTCATAATTATCAAAGCTATTTTGAGCCATTTTTTGAAGAAAAGAGTTGTGTTCTTGAGCGTAAATTATTTCACTCTATCTACTCTTTTGAGAGAACATTTTTTGAGTGGTTTGTGTGTTGTCCTACACCCTTGGGAGGTTGTTCCTTGTTGTAGTTAGGAAGAGATTCTTCCTTGGTTGTTGACGAAGCTTGTGTGACTCAAGCGTTCGTGTTGTAAACGGTTTGTTAGGCACCCGAAAGCTTAACGAAGGTAGTGGAATACTCGAGAGAGTCTCTCGAGGAGTGGACTAGCTACAAGTTGTAGTGAACCACTATATATCGGTGTGTATGTTCTTCTTTTAATTTTTGCACTTTATCCTTCTCTCTTTTATTTTCGTACTTACGCTTTTAATTCTTCATTTATATTGCGAAATTTTTTTAAATGTTCCTTACAACGCTATTCACCCCCCCCCCCC
>MCJB01048630.1:60566-76809 GCA_002018475.1 Nicotiana obtusifolia | reverse complement strand
TATATATATATATATATATAAAAGTTCATGAAACTTATGAATATTGATGTTTAATCGTAATGTTTATTTTGTGTCGTGGCCTTCAGTTTATTTTCTCTAAGTCGTAATGTCACTATTATTATATATATGTAACCAAAATTAAATTCATTTTGGAGTTCAAAGACTAAATTTTGAGAGAAGATTTACATCATGGGAGACATTTTAAGAAGCATTTCTTCGTGTTATGACCTGACATTGCTTTTTTTTTTTTTTTTAATACATATTTTCACAAATGAAAATAATACTTTTATGTATATATTTTGAACAAGTAGTTATTAAAATTCACCTACGCACTTTTATTAAGCCTTAGAGCAGTTTCCTTTAGAAAATTCGAGCTCAACAGTTTATAGCGATAATATTAAGTCTTTAAAAATAATTTTGTGTGATTTTTGTGGCACTAAATATTGAGCATCTTTTCACCGATTTTCAATATCTTTGATTGTAGCTAGCTGGCATTTCATATTAAATTACTACTATTATGTATATTATTCTTAATTTAGATTCGATAACATTAATTATTTCTTTAAGGTAGGATTAGTGTCACAAAATTTATGAAAGAGTGTAGAGAAAATTACTTGAGAATATTATACATTAATTTAATCCAACAATAGTTAAAAGTCATGAAGAAACAATGAATTTTCAAGAGCCAATTTACAAAACAATAAAAGAAAAATGATCACAACTTAAATGAGATAGAAAAGTTGAATATATGCATACAGAAACGAAAGTGTGTTACAGGAGGAGAAATAATTTATATGGAGGGCATCAGACTTGTAGCCTGTTTTAGACAAGCTTCTCACCATGCTAAAACTATTTTTTTTTTGAAAAAGTGCTTTTTTTCCTCAATTTGAGATGTTTGGCTAAGTTTTTTTTGGAAAAAAAAGTGCTTTTGGCTAGAAGCAGAAGCAGTTTTGAAGAAGAATAAAAATAAAAATAGCTTCTCTCCAGAAGCAGAAGCAGAAGCAGTTTTAACTTTTCTTCCTATCAAAAATACACTTTGCAAAATATTATATATACAAAATATTATATATACACTTTGCAAAATATTAAACTATTAAGTAATATAAATGACTTTTGGGATGAACTTTCATATTTATTGAATGATTTTTTGATATATATAAATAATCTTGAAAGAATAAAGTACTTTTCAATTTTATTTTTATATTTTACCTAAGTAAAATAAAAAAAATTTAATTATTATCTTTAATAATGAATATTTGTAATTATCTACTTATATAATATTAATAATTAAGCAAATCTCTTCATGTCTTATTTGTAATTTGACACTTAAAAGCACTTTTTGAAAAGCTTGGCCAAATATAAATCATTGTTCAAAAATATTTTTCAAATTAATTAGCCAAACACAAACTGCTTTTCTCCAAAAGTATTTTTTCGAAAACCACTATTAAAAAAAATACTTCTCAAAATAATCTGATTTTTTCAGCTTGCCCAAACAAACTATTGGTCTTCTTCATCAAATGCTCTTTACTACTTGAAAAGTAATTCCGTACTTTCAGTTTCAGTGTTTGCTTATTCTTTACTCTCATATTTTCTTTCTTATTTCTCAGACCAGTTTATAAGAATTCAGCAGTGCAACTGTCAGCTTTTATCCAACTTTATGAAAGAAAAAGAATTAACCAACTAAAAATTATATTTTAATTTACTAATTTGCCATTTAAAAATCTTCTCGTTAGAATATCAACTCATATTATTAAATCGTGATAAATAGTAGATTGAATTGAATATTCAGTTTTTCTTTACTACGCATGAACTAAATTAGTTAAAGAGTTATAATTATTTCACATTACTCAAATAATAAGTAAATAATTTTATAAATAAATATTAGACACATGATCGCTAAACATAAGAAAATAATAAATTACCTCAATATGCTTTCTTGTGTCAGCTTCAAAGGTTCCAAAAGCTTCTAAGACCTAGATTCCGCATCTTAAAATAGAAAGGATAAAAGCACAAAGGAAAAACGGTACCAAAAAATATAAGAAGAGATTAAAAACAAAAGCAAAAGCACTAATAAGCAAACAAAAATATCATACTATTTGTACGGCTATATAAAAAAAATCCAAGACAAGACTCTTTCCTAGAAAATTGACTCTTAAAGCAATAATGAAGTCATTAAATAAGAGGTGGAGATAGGATATAAAGTTTATATATTTTGAATTAGTCTTTAAATTCATAACTCGTTTAGCTATTGGGTTCATGATTAAATAATTATATATATCTAATAAATTTTTAATACAAATACATGATCTAAATAAAAACTACTGGGTTCATCTGAACCCGAAACTCATACTGTAGCTTTGCCCCTGCATTAAAGACAAATATGGCATAGTTTCCGTCTAAGAAAACTTGTGCCGCGAGAGACAAAATTTCGTTGAATAAACAAATTCTTAATTGACTTCAAAGTCATCTAAGAATGCTTGTGCCACGACAGACAAAATTTCTAATGAATAAACATCTTAATTGACGTCGTACATATAGTTTGGTAACATACTTTAAATAAGAAAAGAATTTTGATATTGTAAAACCTTAATACATTTTAAAGTCCTCAATTTTAGGACTTTTTACCTATTTCAAATAAAGAAAGATGTATGTACTTATATTTTTAATTGTTTTCAATATTCTAAATATTAGGAAAAAATTATTAAATAATTATTTTGTTTAGTGTGAACTTTATTTTTAAAAAATAAAAAAAGGCGAACGATATTTCGCTAATGATGTTCGTGCTTTTAATATAGTATAGCTAGATAAAAATAATATTGTTTCATTTTATTTTGATGAGAATAATAAAAGTGTTAAATACATTAAGAGTTGTGTACATTTCAACTTTCTAAAAAATCTAACCAAACGGCCATCACAGTTTTAACTCCTAAGAAGCTAAATATAGAAATTATAATCACCGAAAGCAAGAATATAAATACATCACAGATGTACTATACAATGAATGTCCTTTAGTTTTATGAAGAATTATTAGTTGGTAATATAAATTGTTTTTACATTTTTGTACAATAGTATTGAAGGAACAATGCATGATTAAAGGGTGAAAAGAGGTGGTTTAATTTTAGAAGGATATCTTGTAAATTCAACGCATTCTGGAACTTCGGCTTACTTCTTATATAATTATTGACTTAAACTAATCTAATTTATTAGTCAAATTGCTCTGATTAAGCGATTACCATATTTGGACAACAAAAAAAGAAGAAGAGATATTATAGAAATCTGATCACATTTATTTAGAATCTCTTTCTTTCCCGCATATTCTTACATAGAGCTCTGATTTTTTTTTTAAATTTCTTCTACTACATAATTCTTGTTAAATTGCCCCAAATTTGAGCTTCTTCAAAATCCATTCATGGAGCACTATAGCATAGACCCAAAAAATGGCTACTCTACTCATACCAAAACTTTCCACAGCCTAAGGTCGTCACTCCCATTGCCACCTTTATCACAGCCTATTTCCATCATTCAGTACACACTCTCTCTCCTCAACTCCACAACCACCGCCACTTTCCTCACCGACTCCACCGCAGGCCGCAGCCTCTCTTACTCCGAATTCCTTCACAAAACCCAATCCCTTGCCTCTTCCCTCAAGATCCAGTTCCCGTCCCTTTCCAAAAACGACGTCGCCTTTATCCTCTCTCCTCCATCGCTTCATGTTCCAGTCCTCTACTTCGCGCTTCTCTCCCTTGGCATTGTTGTTTCCCCGGCTAACCCGCTCTCTTCTTCTACCGAGTTGACTCACATGATCCAACTCAGTAAACCCACCATTGCTTTTACTACTTCATCGAATTCCCATAAACTCATCCCTTCATTTCCCCTCCGCACCATTTTAATTGACTCCCCCAAATTCCTCTCCATGCTTGAACACCCCATTGCTACGCCTATTTCCAACTTCAACTCAATTGTTCACCAAACTGATTCGGCAGCTATTCTTTACTCGTCTGGAACTACTGGCCGAGTCAAGGGAGTCGAGTTGACTCACCGGAATTTGATTGCCTTAACGGCCGGTTTATGCAATAACAAATTCACCAGCGATGAAAGTGAAAATGCAGAGCAAGACGTGGCGATTTTGACGTTGCCGTTGTTTCACGTTTTTGGATTCTTCATCCTGATTAGGTTAGCGGCGATGGGGGAAACGGCGGTGATAATGGAGAGATTCGATTTCGAGAAGATGTTGGCGGCGGTGGAGAAGTATAAGGTGACGTACATGCCTGTGTCTCCGCCCTTGGTGGTGGCGATGGCGAAGTCGGAGTTGGTACTGAAGTATGATCTGACGTCGCTGAAGCTGGTGGCGTGCGGCGGAGCGCCGCTAGGAAAGGAGGTGGCTGAGCGGTTCAAGGCGAGGTTCTCTAACGTGGAGATTGTGCAGGTATGTGGTTGACGATCACGTGCTTGACATTAAGACTGAATTTTGAATTTGTAACTGTTCTTTGGAAATGGTTTAATTGTTTTTCTTTGATTTTGTCTGCATATGAATGTCAATTGACTCAATTTCGTAACATAAACACGTGCGAAGAGATCTTCCTGTGTTTTATTTAGGCTTAGACTAATTTTTGTGTTTAATTTAATTAATATCCCATAGAAAAGGATATATAACCAAATAATTTTTTTTGATGAATCAGAAAATCAAATCTTCTGAAATTGGTAAAGTGTTGCAAATTATTATTTTGTCGTAAATAATGTTACAATTTGGATTTCCATTCTTTCTTCCTTGTATAATCAGCTTCAGCAAAGGAATCTTCCAAAAACAAATACCTTCAGTTTTTTCTCTAAGCAATTAGTATCGTAATGTCAATTGTAGTTTTCATAATATCAATTGTGTACACTCTTGAGAATATTTGTGATTCTTTTTATATGCCTACTTATTTTTCTATTATTATCTCCCGTCTATATTATTCATCTTTTAAAAATTTTGCATATCTTTGATAAAATATTTATCTAAATTACCTTGTATACACTCTCTTAAATGCCTCACTTAATGAACAGTACACAATTAATAAGGATGGATTTGAAGAAAAAAGAAAGAGCAGTAAATGCTTCTTGTTTTCCCTAAAAACGTTAAATAATAAATCATATGGATTGGAGTTTGCAATTTGTAACACATTTGAGAAGTTCTTTTTTCATTTTGTTTGAACATTTTTTTCTCAAACATCTTTACCTTCTGAACGGATTCTATTTGCAAAAGTTTTTCTCAAAAAACTTTTTCCAAACGGGTCCGCGTTTTTCTTTCTTTCAAGAATCTCAATAAAATTATTTTAAGAGCTTTTTGATGTGGATACTATCGAGGTACTTCTTTATTGAATAACTCTTCTTTTGTTAACAAAATTTAAGAAGGATTAACACTATCCTAACAGAGTTCCCTATTGTACATACTTTTATTCATACAAATTACTACTTTTTTCAGAAAAGTTGTCCAATCTGTTAAAAATATTGGAAATTTCCGAAAAGAAAACATGTAATTGAAAAGTTGGGTGGGTAGGATAGAACTTCGTGGCATTAAATGGGCTAACTTGATGAGCCATAATTCAACTTTTTTATGAGCTTAGTTGAGTTACGATGTATGATGAATGTTTATTAGTTTTAATAAAATTCTTCTTTTTACCAACACAAATAAAAGGTGTAATGACATCATAGCCACCAAGGACTATGCTCGTGAATATGATTCATTGATTTATAATTAGAGGTTCCAATTTCGAGAAGTTAGAAAAAAAAATATTTTTTTAGAAAAGCACATCCCTCCTTTAACTGAGTTTTTTTCACTTTTAGCCAGTGCCAGAAACTATTTATATTTAGTAGCCAAAAAAGTATAATAAATTTGTATAATTTTTGTATATCATACAGAATGTGTATATATATATATAAAATATATATTTTTCGACTATTATTTTGAGAGTGACAGTACAGTGTTATTTTTCCCCTTTAATGGAGGCTGACGTGACCCAAATCTTGATTAGTTTTAGCACCAATAGAGCTATCGGACACCAATGCGTCATAGCCTATTCCAATCTTTTTTTTAATATTTGTTTGTTTTTTAGTATCTATTTAATCAATCGAGTTACATCTTCTTCTTTTTCGTGTAAGAATGAGCTAATAAATGAATGACTTGTTAATGACTAATCCCTCTGTCCCAATCTTATGTGGTGATGTATGACTCAGCATCGCATCGAGTTTAAGAAAAAAAATGAAAACTTTTAACTTATAGTATAAAACAAGTCATAGATATTTGTCTGGCTATAAATCTTCTTATTAAGGGTAATTGAGAAGGTTAAAGTTAGATGAAAGTACTACTCTCTCCGGTCCACTTTAATTGAATTTTTGACTTTTTTTTGTGGTACATAATATTTGATATTTTCATATATCAAGAAGGAATCAACTTCTTTTTTCCAAAGTTGCCCTTGGACTAAAGAGTTTAGGACTATTCTTGATATTTTCAATGAACAAATTAAGGATAATATGATTAATTTTATTGTTAATTAATGCTAGAAGGTGAATTTTTTAATACGTGTAAAAATAGCTAAAAAATTAATTAAAGTGGATCGGATGGAGTATACAATTATATGATTTTTCAAATACTCTTTTGCAATTTCAACTTCAAATATATTTTCTTAAACTTCATTAAATCTTGTCCAAACGCGTAATCAATCAATTAAAATTATTTCTATGTTCAACCGTTTCAGGAAAAAAAAAAAAACTAACTCAACTGTTTAGATAATTAAATTTTGGTTAAACTCATTCTAACTCTTAAATTAGTAGAGGAAAAAAAAACTCTTAAATTATGTACTTCATACTTCAGGACCCACTTAAATTTATGTGTCCAGACTAAGGGTGGCTAGTGGTCCAGCCCGGTCACGGACCAGAATTTTTTTCCTGTTCCGGTCCGTTCCAGCGTCAAAACCGGACCAAACCGGGCTTACCGGTCCAGTCCGCCGGTCCTATATGATGCAAGCTGGTCCGTGACCTGCACCGGCTACCGGTAGCCCGGTTTTTCCGGTCCGGTTCGGCCGTTTTTTTTTTTTTAAATTTGTCTTTCATTTAAAGTGATGGATAATTTTAAGTTTTTGAAAATATAACAACAAAATATTACTAACTTTGTATATATATTTGAAATGTTTAGTTTGTTTCAAAGTTCAAACTTAGAATTAAAAAACTTATAATATTCTTTCAAACTTTGAATTAGTTTCAAAGTTTAAAATTAGATTCAAACCTTGAAATTTGAATCAATTAGAAACTAGTAATTAATTGTAGTATTTTTGTGCAAAGAATAAATCTAAAAAAAAATAAGAAGACAAGAGTTGTGAACTTGTGATGGAATTCCAAGATTTAGAGCAATTTCATTGTAGTGATAGATAATTTTAAGTTTTTGAAAAAAATAAGAAGACAAGAGTTGTGAACTTATAATATCCCTCCTGTTGTTTGGTTAATTTTCGCTTGGATACCCGAGGATTCATCATGTGCTACTCCCCATGTTCGGTTCCTAAATAAATAACCCCCGCCCGCATTGACCATTCCTTAGGATGTTTATTTCTTAAGTTAGTCCTAATTTTACCCGTCCCACCTTCATTACCCCCAGTTTTGAAAACCCACTCCATTCCACAAAGATCACATACAGCCGTCTGATTTTCAACTTTTTTTTGCACAAATTCCCACACCTCAGATCTGTCCTTACGTTTAATCGGAACTCTAGTAGGAGATACAGGAGGCAAGTCAGACTGAACTTCAGGTGGCCTAGCTTGATATTCATGTGGTTCTTCTAAATTAACCCCAATTTCATAGTTATATTGCGCTTCTATGTGTTGAGAATCAAGTGGATTATTAGAGCTAAAATCATGATAATATTGAGAATCATCTATGTGTTGACTAGAACTACCAGCAATTCCTTTACCCCTATTCCCCCAACAACCATGTACCCGTCCCCCACTACTAGTTCCAATTTAACCTCTTTGAGACATAATTATAGCAAATAAAATAAATATATGACAAAAATATAATAAAAGAGTAGGAAGTAGGAATGACTAACCAAATATAACCGTATAATTGAGGTGAAGTTGAAACTTGAATCTTCACTTGATAGCAACTCCAATTAAAACTTGATAAAGAATCAAAATTGTATAATTTACACAAATAGCCAAAGTAGCAAAATAGCAATATTGTAGAGAATTTGAGAGAATTGGATGATTTGTATGAAAAATATGATGAAATAATGGGGTATTTATAGGAAAAAAATAGTTAGGGGTGGTTATGGGGTGAAATGGCCGTTTTTGGCCGTTGGACAACGGCTATTAGCTCAATAGAGCCGTTGCCAACGGCTAGTTTTTAAACTGGCAGATTTTTTTTTTCGAACCGGTCCGGTTCCAGCCCTTTTTTGTACCGATTCATCCGGTTTCAAAAGGACAAACTGTCCCACTACTGGGACCGGCACCTCAAGCCAATAAATAGTCTGGTTTCCACCGGTCCAGGCTGGTTTCCGGTCCGAAACTGGTCCGGTCCAGTGTGAACCGGACCGTTAGCCACCCTTAGTCCAGACGTTCAAGTCTAGGGAAAAGGGACAATAATGGAGCAGCGAAGGCAATTCTTCTTCCACCTATATATATATGTCTAGATAGAGTGAAATTTTACTTTGATGCCTTTAATGGGTAAAGACCCTACTTGTCATCTCCTGAAAATAATATTGTGTGCTGACAAAGATGGTTGGCTTCACAGTAAACTCGGCTGCTTACGAACTGTCATCAATACTCTGAAAATTGACGCCATTAATGAGTACTTATGACCTAAAATTAGTCATTTTGATTTATTAAAAAGAATAAATTAATTACAGTCTGATATGTCGACTGAAGCACCTGCTGGACACTTACTCAAGAAATGGTTTCCATCCCTTCCTTGTGTATTCAAGAAATGGCAGTGGTCCCTTAGATGGGTGATAAGGTGTCAACTACATTAAAGTGTTGGAAATTTTCATGGTTTCCGGTAAATCTAAATCGACCACATAAGCATTATCATTGATTTTCTTTAGGTTGTGATAAGGACCATACCCGCGGAAATCCAAGCACAAAGTCCATGGTCAAATTCCTCTCAAATATTCTCATGACGGGCCAGTATTCTAAGTTTGATCCTTTGCAGTTTGGCATGTATAACATCTTTTCACCAATTTACTGACATCTTGCTTTAGTTGATGATACCTTTCTTCTATTGCAGCAGGTGTCCGGCTAAGCCTCCGCCATCTAAATCTCTAATAACCTTTTGGCAAAGTTTATTTCCTTTTATAAGGAACCCTTCATAAATGTGAAAATCTTCAACAACTTGCTTAAGTTGGCATTTTTCCCAGATTACTCCCAGATCCTTGTCATTTCCATGATTTTCTTTCAAGCAATCAAACCCAATGATCTCAAACCTGAGTGTGGTCATTAATGACCCTCGTCGCCTTAAAGCATCAGCTACTTTGTTATCTACTCCTGACTTGTGTCGAAGTCAATAAGGAAATTTCTCCAAAAAAGTGATCCATCTGGCATTCATGTCTTAACTAATTCTCATTTGGCTGCCAAGGTACTTTAAATCCTGAAGATCAGTATAGAGGACAAACTCTTTACTGATAAGATAATGTTCCCAGTACTTCAGAGCCCGTATAACCGCATGAACTCCTTGTTATAAGTAGACCACTTCCGTCGCGCGTCACTCAATTTCTTCACTGAAAAAGCTACTGGTCACTTTTCTTGTGATAACACTGCTCCAATTTCCACTTGCATCACACTCCACTTCGAAAACTTTGTCTAAACTCGCAAAGCGAAGATTGGAGCGGTAGTTAGCTTCTCCATGTCTGCATCTTTATTCCACTGGAATTTTTCTTTCTTCAAGAGATCAATAATGGGAGCCATGATCTTACTGAAATGATGAATAATTGACGATAGAAGGTCGCTAACTCGTGAAAATTACGCAGTTCACTTATTATCTTGGGTACTGGCCACCCCTTAATAGCACGAACCTTTTCTTCATCCACTCCAATAGCATCAGCACTGACAATGAACCCTAAGAACAGTAACTCTGAGGTCATAAAACTGCACTTCTTGAGGTTGATATAGAGCTTGTTTTTCTGTAAGACCCCCAGTACCTCCCTTAGGTGCAAGATGAGATCTTCCCGAGTTCGACTGTAAATTAGGATATCATCAAATTATACTACAACAAACTTCCCAATAAATGGCTGTAGGACCTGCTCCTAAGTTGTATAAAACTTCTTGGAGCGTTAGTTAAGCCAAAAAGCATGACTAACGACTCATACAATCTATCATGCGTCTTAAAGCTGTCTTCCACTCATCTCCTGGTCGAACCCTAATCTGATGGCACCCACTATGTAGATCAATTTTTGAAAATAATATTGAATCATCAAACTGGTCCAGAATGTCGTCAGATCGAGGAATTGGAAACTTATACCCCACAGTGATCTTGTTCATTGCCCTAATGTCTACACACATTCTCCAACTTATGTCTTTCTTTGATGTAAGTAAGGCTGGTATTGCACAAGGACTTATGCTCTCTCGTATATACCCTTTCTTAATAACTCTTCAACTTGGCTTCTTAAATCTCATTTTCTT
Source organism: Nicotiana obtusifolia (assembly GCA_002018475.1). NCBI lineage: Eukaryota > Viridiplantae > Streptophyta > Magnoliopsida > Solanales > Solanaceae > Nicotiana > Nicotiana obtusifolia. The sequence goes on along the minus strand of MCJB01048630.1, from coordinate 66,169 downwards.
TAGGACTCATTCAGTACTGTTGTAGGTTTGGAAAAGTTGCAGAGATATAGTTTTAAGTTTCTATTCAGGTTAAAAGACTAGTTTTCTTATATTAAATTGCTAAATTTCCTTTTCCTAATAAATAACATATTCATTGCAATTAATATATCACTTTGCAAGTATATTCATTATTTTGTGCTGCCTTCTTCAAGATAGTCCATGAGTGATAAGATCCACGTCACAGTGTCTTGATACCTGTATTGAAATGTTGCCTCAGCGACATGAAACGTCCAACTTGAGCTTCACCTACTTTTGGCTTAAGAGTGCGTCAAAGTGAGCCTTTAGCAACACTATCTCAGGATGGGATGACTTTTAAAAAGTATAGAGTTTATAATGCATGACTCGGTGTTGGGAAACTTGGTCAAAATATTTATGAGAGGGAAATGCCCTTGGAATTTTTTTTATGTATAAGCATTTGTTCTAGTCTTCAGTAAAGGGCAGCACGATGCACAAAGCATCCTGCGTTCACGCAAGGTCCGGGGGAAGGGCTGCACCCTAAGGAATGTGATGTAGGCAGCCTACCTTAACACAAGCATTAGTAGCAGATTCTATGGCTTAAACCCATAACCTGTGGGTCACAGGCTCCCATTCTGTTCTGGTCTTCAGTAAGGTTGCATATTCTATGTGTGCATTACATTATCTTTTACAATACTTGAAAGAGGAGATTCTGAAAGCCATATAACTATATATGTAGGTAAACACAGATGCATGCATCTGTGTTCATTTGTTTAGCCACATTGTGTGAAGCATTCAACAGCTTGTTTATTTCCTCTGTATGTTTAGTAGCAGGAAGTGTTGCTTTTTGTCTACCTCTTTATTGATTATAAAACAATAACTGATGTTGCCTTTCCTGGCATATGCTATTGTTAACACTTTTTCTTCTAAAATAAACAATAACAAGTGATGCATTGCCGTTCCATGCATCTAATATGACATAGCTTTTGGGTTTAATGCGTTTACCTGTGATTCATCATAGGGATATGGTCTAACTGAGAGTACGGGAGCAGGTACAGGGATGATAAGACCTGAGGAAACAGATCGATATGGATCTGCTGGTCGCCTTGCAGATAATTTGGAAGCTAAGATAGTCGATCCTGATAGTGGAGAGGCCTTACCTCCCGGGAAGCGTGGAGAGCTTTGGATACGTGGGCCAACAATCATGAAAGGTGAATGCATATATAGCTTATAACTAACCTGTTAGTTTATGCAAAACTTGGCAGTTGGGATCGATGAATGTGAAAGCAATTATTGTGACAGTTCAATAATAGTCATGAGTTGGTTGTACATTATGTTATGCCATGGAAGTAGTAAAATAAAAACCGAAAAATATACTCATTTTTATCTAATATTAACTAGTGTTGTACCTACTTTCTTTGGTATGCTTGAGTATTTAAACAGAAAGTTGGTTAATGGCAGGTTATGTTGGAGATAAACAAGAAACATCAGCAACTCTTAATTCAGACGGTTGGCTAAAAACTGGTGATCTCTGCTATTTTGACTCGGATGGTTTCCTGTTTATTGTTGATAGGCTAAAAGAACTGATAAAGTACAAGGCATATCAGGTAATTTTGTTGATGGTGATCCTGATACAGCTATTGAGTTTTATGCAAACTTGTAGTTGCATCTCTTCTACTATGTTGTTGCTTATGAATGGATGCTCTTTCAGGTACCCCCTGCTGAACTGGAACAGTTGCTTCAATCAATTCCTGAAATTGCTGATGCAGCAGTTATTCCGTTAGTGCTCCTCTCTCTTTTATCTTTCTGTCCCTTGGCATCCTTTTATCCATGTATCAGAAATGTTGAACTGAGAAACACTATAGAGCTAAGAAAATATGTCCTCCCAATGATGGAAATATAATTGTTTTTACAGCTTAAACGTAATTTCGAGTGTTCATGTTTTTATCTAATATGCAAAGGCTGCAAATATGGGAAGTACTAAACAAAAGTTGCAAGATGGACTTTGCTTTTAAAGAGGTTACTTGTTTGTTGTATTGTCCTGCTGCTATTCAGTGAAAGCTGTTAAACAGGTCGATCATTCTTGAAGTTAGACATGGTTCTTCAGATCTTCCAGCTAGGATTTATGTTCTGCACTCTACAGCACAATTTTTTTTTAAACATGTGACATGAAATAATGAAACTTCAGCCATAAAATTAAGACGGCTTGTAAAATCAACATATTATCATTTCTGGTATCTGATTATTTCCGACTCTGTCTGTAATTTACTACTTTTGCTTAAGTACACCAAAATTACCAATTTCATAATACAGTAACAACTACAATAAACTCAGTGTAATTCCACAAGTGGAGTCTGGGAAGGGTAGTGTGTACGCAGACCTTAACCGACATGGAGAAGGTAGAGAGACTGTTTTCAATAGACCCTCGGCTCAAAGAAAGATGAAAAAAGCAGTAGCACCAGGCACTAACCCCAGCAAGATAACAAAAGAACTGAAGCAAAAGAAAGAGTAAGTAGTAATAGAAATCTACAAAAAATAAGAAAGTGCGTGACTAACATTAATACTACTTGTATGGATTAGAAAGACGAACGACTTTCTACTAATCTTTTACCCTAATACTCGACCTCCACACCCTCCTATCAAGGGTCATAACTTTGGTAAGCTGAAGCAGCGCCATGTCTCGCCTAATCACCTCTCCCTAATACTTCTTTGGCCTACCTCTATCTCTTTTTAGACCCACCTAGCCAATCTCTCACACCTCCTTACTGGGGCATATATGCCTCTCCTTTTGACATGCTCGAACCATCTAAACCACGTTTCCCGCATCTTATCGTCCATGGGGGCCACGCCCAGCTTGTCCATAATATCTTTATTCCTAATTTTATCTATCTTGATATGCCTACACATCCATCTCAACATCCTCATTTCTGCTACCTTCATTTTGTGGAAATAGGTGTTCTTGACTACCAATTTCATAATAACTGATGGAAATTTGACATTGGTCAAGAAAGTATTCTATTCTCTTATCCCTGTGCATAATTTCTGAGATGTTATGCTGGAGTTTTTTTTAAGATGCTTCATTAATTGGTTATCCTTGATGCAATCAGTCCACCTAACAAGCATATTAACTTGGTAATACAAATTCGACTTGTATCGAGTTTGGTATTGCGTCAATCCTGAAGTGTGACGTCAAGAATTTTCTATCAATTCCTTGCTTTGTCATGCTTCTTGAGTAATAATTTTGACTGAATCCTCTGATTGATAGTTATACGTGTGGCAGTTGTTTTTTCTTAACAAGTCTTGAGTAAAAATAGGTGCCAGTTCTCCAGGCTTCTGTAGCGCTAGCAATGTCCGCAAGATAATTCTAATCTCTCTTCTGCAGCTCTTGAATGGATACTTTTGACTTAGTACTTTTGAATTCTATACCCGTTCATTCTAAGAGACGAGAGGCTTTTAGATCATCAAATCTTTGGTCCTCGTCTGAATTGTGCAGGGGCACACTGTCACAATCTGTTCATTTAGAAGCTTGTGTTCATCTTATCATACCTTTATTTCTACATTAAGTTATAAGAAAAATGATAAAAGAGACAGGACGATCGTAATTAGAAGATCCATTCAGCTTAAAAATTTCAGCATGTGAATTTGATGCAATATTAAACGCGGAAACAAGAAAACAAAAGATAGAAGCAAGATGCTCTATGAATTATCAAGACAATAAGTAGGAACTAGTCTACTTACCTTCTTGATGAAATCAAGGAGTACCTATGCTATACGAACGACCCTCAAGATAACGATGATCTTGCAAATTGTTCGATCAAACAAAGGAACAAGTTCAATTTTGAATCACACCAAAATTGGACAAGTTAATTCACACGATTTTGGGAGCAATGTGCTGCCGTGTTTTGATTGAAAATAATGTCGAAAAAAGGTGTCAAAATAATGAAGTGTTTAGGCTTATATAGGATGAGCCTTTACCTAACTCAAATAGGAAAAAAATAACTAGTAACCTAAATCAACTAGGAAACAACTAATTAACAAAAAGGCCACAATTTGGCTAAGTTAAAGAATAGTCACGCAGGACCCCTTAAGTAAGAATCAATGTCTTCTACAGCAACACAATAATACAACATAAACACAAATGTACATCTTCAATACAAGATTTGTCCATAACAAGATTTATGGACGCTTGGCTCTTCTCCAAGGCTAACCAATGCCTTGTCTTCCGACATTGATGGCATGAACGTAGCTTGATCAGGTTGGCTTGCATCATTCTCCCCTTCTTGAGAAGATTTCGTCCTCAAAATCGAACCATCTTCATCTTTCAAAGCGGCACTACCTGGCAGGTCTATAACATAGGCATTGTTATTGATCTTCGGCAACACTTGGAATGAACCATCTCCTCGCGGCATGTTCACATATTCCTGTAAAACATCATCAACAACACTAGGCAAGAGGTGAACGTTAGTAGAAACTTCATCATTCGAACTCAAGAAAACACCCTTATGAACTAGACAAACACCCTTAGCTTTAGCCGTCTCTTTCAGCTCTCGCATGTGTTTGTAATCATTACTAACTTGTTTAGGTGTCAAAGGCTTAAGTACATAACTCTTGCCCTCCAGCTTAGCCGTATAAGTGTTGGCCTTTCCATCATGATCAACACATGTATCAAACTGCCAAGGCCTGCCCAATAGTAAATGGCACGCCTGCATAGGCACTATATCGCACAAGATTTCATCTTGATAAGCTCCCACCTTGAACTTAATAAGTGCCTGCTTTACTAACTTTAATTCACCACATTCACTCAACCACTGAAATCGATAAGGATGGGGATGTTTCCACGTAGGTATACTAAGTTGAGTCACTAACGTGTGGCTTACTACATTAGCGCAACTTCCGGAATCTATTATCATCGAGCACACCTTTCCTTTCACCCTACATCTAGCATGAAACAAGTTCTGACACTGCATATCTCCTTCCTCCTATACGTTCATAATGCTCAAGTTCCTACGTACCACTAAGAACATATTCACACCCGCTTCTTCTAACTCTTCCTCGCCGCACTCAACCAATTCTGCCCCCTTATCATCCTCAATTTCTTCTTCACTTTCTTCTTCACACACAGTTCCATCATCAAGAATTAACATGGTCCTTCGTGTTGGACAATCCTTAGCGAAATGCCCATAGCCTTTGCATTTGTGACACTGAAAAGAAGATGCGCTAGGAGAATTGAGTTGAGTCTTAGAATTACCTCCGGACCCCTTAGGTTCAACCCCAGGTGCCGCAGCTTGGGCTAGCTTCTTAGGCTCTCGGTTTTGGCTTGCTGTAGGCTCTCGGGTTTGGCTTGCTCCCCCAGTGTTCGGCGTCTTCCACTCTTTGTTTCGATGTATGATAGTGGAATCGGAACCCCTTCTATATCGAGCTGCCCGGCTTTCTTTAATCATCTTTTCGGCTTCAATGGCAGTTAAGAACACATCATGAAGAGCAATGAACACATGTAGCCTCAACTGATTGGAGATATCATTATTCAACCCATTCTTGAATCGGATAATAGCCTCTTCTTCTTCGTCTTCCATGTCAAGTGATAGACGAATCTTCTCAAAGTCATCATA
>MCJB01048630.1:0-60292 GCA_002018475.1 Nicotiana obtusifolia | reverse complement strand
CCTTTGAAAGCAGGGATAGTAACCTTGACGCTGTTCAACCCACTGTCTCGGACATGGTCTCGGCCCCCTCGGTTTGGTAAGATTGGTTGGAAGTCCTCATAATGCTCAGCATGCTCATCAAATTCATACTCTAAGTTCCTTCCACCAAAACCTCTAAGCCTCCCTCTCGGACCATGATCATAACCACGTCTTCCCACATAGTCTCGGCCTCCATTCCTCTGTCCTACTCTCAAATTCCGTGGCCCCAAATCATCATCTTCAAATTCGTCGAACTCGGGTTGATCATCCTCTCGGGCTGCTCTCATATCCCCTACGGGTGCTATGTTTCTTCGGGCTGACATTAATGGTGGTATGACACCCGGGGAATCCTCATGGACCTGACATTTTGAGCACCTCCGTCCCTCTGCTCGTTTTGGCGAGCTAACTCCACGAACTGCTCGGGTCTAACGGTGGAACCGTCACTAGTTCCTTCTCCGGCGTGCTTCTGATTGCTAGAGGATCTTTCTATCTTCTCCATTCGGGCGCTAAGTGCCCTTACTTCGGCCAAGAGGTCTGCCAAAGTAATATCAGTCACAACCTTTTCTCCTTCCGTAGCCATGCACCTGCAAAAGAAACAAGACTAGAGAATGTGTTAAGGTTAGTTAAAATTCTCTCTCACTTTTGAATGACTCTCGGGTTTACTCAAATTTTTGGGTAGGATTTCACACTTGTCTTCAAATTGGCTTCCTCTAATTGACCAAGTTCCTTAGTGACCTTTCAAGTTCACAAGATTAATAGTTTTCTTCGGGGTGAGTGAAGTTATGTGACTCGATAGGCGGACAGCTTTTTAAGTGAGCACAAGAAGCCAAGAATTATCTACAAAAGTAGAAATTCTGAGTTTTAGCACGAGGTCCTACAAGCTCAAAGATTAGTAATTACTTAAGTAGGAAAATTACCTAAGAATTACTAATTAGAAGTAGTGAAATTAAGAAAGAATTTCGAAATTAGTGGAAGGAGGAAGTTTTTGAAGCTTTCCTACTTTAGTTTGGAGAAGACCAATCCCTTTTCCGTAGCCCTTTAGGAATTCAGCCTCCCCCTTTCCTTTTCCAACACAAATTAGCCCCTCCTCTCCTTGTCCAAATAGAATTTCAACTCCTTGAAACTTCTTCCTTTTGGATTGGGAGTTGTTTCCTTCTTGGACTAGACTTAGGGTTTCCTATTCTCCTCCTTTCTCCTCCCCAAATTCAGCCTCCCTAACACTTCTTAGGCCCTCTCCCACATTTTCACAATGCTCTTTTCAAGAACAACAAATTAAAGTTCAAGAACTTCAAGAATTCAAGGCAATCTTGTTAAGAACGTTTGAGGATTCAAGAACCTCTTCAAGAACAACGTAAAACTCTTCAAGAACTTTAATTTTAACTCCAAGAACTTTAAGATTTTCAAGATTTATTTGTGAACCTTCAAGAATTTCAACTAGAGTTTCAGGATTTCAAGATTATCGGTTTCTAACGATCAAGAACTTCAAGATTTGGTTCAAGAACGTTTCTTTATCAATCAATCTTCAAGACTTTAATCCCTAGATGATTCAACAACTTCAACAACACAAATATTTGATTTTTCTTTCTCCTTTTTTTTTCACGTTTTTTTTTTTCAAAAACGAAATTTAAGAATTAGAACCTAAAACTAAGGCACGAAGAACAGGATTGGGATTGTAGAAACAAACTCGTTCCAAGCTCTGATACCAACTGATGCAATATAATTGCTCTGATACCAACTGATGCAATATTAAACGTGGAAACAAGAAAACAAAAGATAGAAGCAAGACGCTCTATGAATTATCAAGACAATAAGTAGGAACTAGTCTACTTACCTTCTTGATGAAATCAATGAGTACCTATGCTATACGAATGACCCTCAAGATAACGATGATCTTGCAAATTGTTCGATCAAACAAAGGAACAAGTTCAATTTTGAATCACACCAAGATTGGACAAGTTAATTCACACGATTTTGGGAGCAATGTGCTGCCGTGTTTTGATTGAAAATAATGTCGAAAAAAGGTGTCAAAATAATGAAGTGTTTAGGCTTATATAGGATGAGCCTTTACCTAACTCAAATAGAAAAAGAATAACTAGTAACCTAAATCAACTAGGAAACAACTAATTAACAAAAAGGCCACAATTTGGCTAAGTTAAAGAATAGTCACGCAGGACCCCTTAAGTAAGAATCAATGTCTTCTACAGCAACACAATAATACAACATAAACACAAATGTACATTTTCAACACAAGATTCGTCCATAGCAAGATTTATGGACGCTTGGCTCTTCTCCAAGGCTAACCAATGCCTTTTCTTGTCTTATCCGATATTGATGGCATGAACGTAGCTTGATCAGGTTGGCTTGCATCAGAATTTTTGTCTGGAGCAGACGCAAGTAATAATAAGAAATTATTTGGACCCAATATTCTTTTAGTAGTTTTATGCTGATATTTAAATGCTAATAAGACTCCTATACATAATCATCTGCATATTTATCTAGTTGTGGATATTTTAAGCTTCCCAAGCAGTTCTTAATCCCTTTGATATTCTGATGCTTCGCTCATTCTTTTCGTTTCTTCTGATGTAGATATCCTGATGAAGAAGCAGGGCAGATTCCAATGGCTTATGTTGTCAGAAAACCTGGGAGCACTATTAGGGAGTCACAAATTGTGGATTCAATTGCAAAACAGGTACACCTCCAATTCGATATATATAAGACTAAAACTCTTTCCAGTAAAGAAGCATCCATTAGCCTAGGATTGTCACAAGACGTACTTTAAACTTAGTCAATTCAGTTGAACCCATTGAACATAAGCTGCATACGCCTATGAAATTTGTTAAGACTTTTAAGCACTGCAACCTAAGAGTATAGTGGATACATGCTAATATTGTCCAATTGTTATAATCCTAACACCACATAAGACAACGTAAAGTTGTCTCCATGTGACCTCGAGGTCACAGGTTCAAGCCGAGGAATCAGCCACTGATGCTTGTGTCAGGGTAGGCTGCCTGCACTACACTCCTTCAGGTGCGGCCCTTCCCCAAACCTTATGTGAACATAAGATGCTTTGTACACTAGGCTGGCTTTTTTTTTTTTTATGTATATATACACACAATCTTCCTACTTTCTGTAAAGATGGAAATTACTGTGGTTCTTCTTAGGATGGACAATAAGAGAATTGCTGATTATCCGCTCAAGCATATTATAACCAAAGGATATCTTGCAGGTTGCACCATACAAAAAGATACGTCGTGTTGCATTCATTAACTCAATACCAAGATCTCCAGCAGGAAAGATCTTGAGAAGAGAACTCATTGATCAGGCCATTTCTGGTGCTTCAGCTAGATTATAACAGAAACATGGAAACTTATGGAGAAATATGTGTAATTAATCCAAACCCAAATGGTAGACTGGTACACATGTTATATGTTCCTTCAATTCTTCTATCTCACCTTACAACTTCAATAGATTTTCATTGCGAACTTCATGGTTTCATGATTTTTCATTGATATAAACCTCTGGATTGATCCAAGTTGAAAGAGATAAATTGAATTGTTTTGCTGTTAAAATGTTACTCATTATTAGCTGCCTTCTTTGTTGGAATGGCAACCTGGATGGGCGGGTGGGTGAAGCTTTACACCGCAAAAGTTATAAGTCACCTTCCTAAGTGTTTGGATACTTGGCTTGATCCAGAGAAACGACAAGCTACATGATAAAAAAGGAATATATCAAGTTTTTAATAATCTGGAGTGAATATGAAACCGCATAATACAAGTCTTAGTACATTGAGAATTCTATTGTGTCACAAGTTTCTGACACGTTTAGTGGAACCATCTCTACATTGCATTTCTCTGAAGTTGAAGGGAGTGAGATCCTCTAAAGTATGGCCAACATCAATTCCTGTCTTTGTTTTGTCATTCTCAAAGGAGTGAGATCCTCTACAAGTGTATTGGTAGCATTGCCGAGGTGATTGAGAAGACTCTAGCTTGCCGAGGTGAACGAGGTCTTGATTACCAGATCGGTCGCTCCACATAATATGATCCACTCAAGTTGGTTATTTTTAAGAAAACACATGTTACATTCCATCATTACGAAAAGAGCTAAGCCAAAATTATGAAAAGACTTCGCAGGCGTTTGGACATATAAATTGTAATTTTTGAAATAGTATTTGAAGTTAAGTTGACATGGTATTTAGAATTGTAAATTATATTTGGACATGTAAATTTTTTACTTGAAAAAATATTGTAGCTTTGCGAGTGGGGTAAAAATTTTGAAAAAGTGTTTTTTTTTCAAAAATTTTTCAAAAACTTGCAAGATTTCATTAGCAAACACATTTTAAAAAAAATATTTAGAAATAAAAAAAAATTTATATGGACAAACGGGTCCTTAGTATTTGCATACACTACTCATTACACAGGCTGCATATATGTAAAGTTATATTAATCCCTTGCCCACTAACCCTTTGACACCTGTATATTACCATGTATCCAAAGTATAATCTGTCAATTTCCTATTCCTGTACTCCCATAGGCTAGTTCGTGTCTGAGTCCTCGAATAGGTACATATATTTTTCTTTCATGTCCTGCTCGAATTTGCAAGTATCTTTCTCAGCTAACTGGTTGCTCCACATAACGTTTACTGAAGTACTTTATTTCGAAGCTTACAAACTTGTTTGTCCACCATCACTAGTGGGACCTCCTCGTAGGATTAAGTATTATTAACTTCAATCTCTTTCATATTAATAACGTGAATCAGGTCATGAAAATGTTGCTTTGGCATTGATACATAAAATACTAGTAGCACTGATGACAACTCTGGTGGTAGCGCAAGTCAATATTCCCTAAATCTAACCTTTTAAGAATTGGATAAGGCCCAATATATCTGGGACTAAGCTTCACTTTTCTACCAAAATGCATGATACCCTTCATTAGTGAAACTTTCAAATACAAAAAGTCACCTTCTTTAAACTCGAGGTCACGACGCCATACACCTGAATAAGATTTCTGGCAACGCTGAACTATTTTGAGTCTTTCCCGAACAATCTTGATGTCACGACCCAATTTTCTCCTATGGGCCGTGATGGCACCCAATGCTACCGCTAGGCAAGCCAACCGTGAACTAACCACATGATTGTTTCTTTTATTATTTTTAAAATAGCTTTTTTTTTTAATTAGTGCATAAATAGGAAGTAAAAATTTAATAAGATGAGAGATAACTAATTTTAAGAGCAAATGAAATAAGTAAAATAACCCAAAAATCATCATGTGTCTACTAGCATAATTTTCAAGACCTGGTGTCACAAATGTATGAGCTACTAGTAGAATATACAAAAATACTACACTATTGTCTGAAGTGAAATAGACAGAAAGTAAAAGCAAAAGAAAGACTTTGGGGTGCTGCAGAACGGCTCGGAAGGCAGCTCACGGCAAAGTCTCATGGAAATCAAGGATGCGCGCCAGACTGATAACCAGATGCACCTGCCTCAGATCCTGCACGATTAGTGCAGAAGTGTAGTATGAGAACATAAACATGTATCCAGTATGTATCTAGGCTAACCTCGAAGAAGTAGTGACAAGGGGTCGACTTTGACACTTACTATGGGCTAACAATAAAATACTGAAATTATAACTAAGCATGGACTATATAAATATAGCTAAAAACTTAATAACAAGAAATAAATGAAGAATTCTTTCACTAATAGTAAATCCAAAATTAATTCCCATCATTTAACAAATTAATCTCTCAAGCCAATGAAATAATATCAATTATAATTGGGCTCAAAGAATTATTACGCACAAATTATGCTGAGGTCGCACGGCTCGATCTAACATACAAATATATAAATTGTGCACTCCTGATGGTGGAACGGCACGAACCATAGATGCATCTATTCTATTACCGAGGCATTCGGCCCGCTCCACAAGAAGAGAAAATACTTTATAAACAACCGATTCAAAGATTATTAAGAGGCTATTATTTAAAGAAACACCAATTCTCATTACCGATCAAGTAATCCATCCAAAACTCAAGTAAATGAAATTTGACCTTTTACAATTCCTTTATCAAGTTCCAATATGTTTAAAACAATTAAATTAGCAGGTAGGGTGCAAACATCGCAATATAACATGATTTCAGTCCTAGACTACCCGAACATAAGCATACTTAGTAGCTACGTACGGGCTCTCGTCACCTCGTGCATACGTAGCCCCCACGAATAGAAGCACATATTAAATTCACCTATGGGGTTAATTCCCTCTTACAAGGTTAGAAAAGAGACTTACCTCGTCTCAAAGCTTACTTTCCGGTCCACAATTGTGCTTTAAACCCTCAACTCAGTGCCAAACGACTCAAAATTAGTCAAATGTTATATAAAATAGTCAATACATGTTCAAAAGTTCATATCCTAACTACTAAACTGTTTCCAACCCTAATTGAAGAATTCCTAAATTCACCCCCGGCCCCACGTGCCCGGATTTTGGAAATTCTTGAAGAAACTTGTTACCCATAACCTTATGAACTCAAATATATGATTTTCACTAAATTCCATAACCATTTTCGTCGTTAAATCCCATTTTTATCAAAAACCTAGGTTTTCCTAAAAAATCCCATAAATCCTACCATTTTCCATGTTAAATATACTTATGATTCGTGTATTTAGCTAAAGAATTGATAGGGATCACTTACCACTTGATGTTGATGGAACCCCTCCCAAAAATGCTCTCAAGATCGTCTAAGACCAAGTGGGAAATGAGGAAAATAAGGCTAAGTCCCGCAATAAAAGCTGTTGCACAGGTCGCAGGTGTCGCAATTGCGACACCTTGTTCACAATTGCGACAAAATCTTCGCAAATGCGAAGCTGAGCCCCCACTGTCAAGATCGCATTTGCAATCATAACATCGCAAATGTGAAGGGAGGTTGATCGCAAAAGCAACAGGAAATCTCGCAAATGCGAGTCCTGCCTTGGCCAGGCTTCTTCGCAATTGCGAATCCTATCTCGCAAATGCGAACAAAATCTCATATTTGCGATACCTGAGACACCAGCAAAAAAAGTCAGAAAATTGAAGTCTCCCCACCCATCCGAACACGTCCGAAACTCACCCGAGCCCTCGGGGCTTCGCACCAAACGTCCACACAAGTCTAAAAACATCATACGAACTTGCTCGCGTGATCAAAACACTGGAATACCATCTAAAAGCACGAATCGGACGCCAAAATGCATGGATCAATTCATGAAAATTCAAAACTTCTAAAAATACATCCGCACGTCCGATTCCTATCAAATTACGTCCGATTGACCTCAAATTTTGCACACAAGTCCTAAATGACATTGCGGACCTACTTCAACTTCCGGAATCGGAATCTGAACCCGACATCAAAAAGTCCACTCTCGTTCAAACTTCCCAAAAACCTTCAAATTTCCAACTTTCGCTAAATGACCTCGAAACGACCTACGGACCTCCTATTCCACATCCGAACGCGCTCCTAAGTCCTGAATCACCATATGGAGATAGTCCCAGGATCAGAATCCTAAATGAACATCTATAACGTAAAAATCCACTTCAACCCAAACTTATGGAATTCACCCAAAATGCCAACTTTCAATATTAGGCGCCGAAACATTCCCGGGTCATCCAAAACCCGATCCGAACATTCGCCCAAGTACGAAATCATCATAAGAACCTATTGGAACCATCAAAATTTGATTTCGAGGACGTTTACTCAAAACATTGACCAATGTCAAACTTAGCCTTTTAAGGCGAACCTAAGGAACCAAATGTTCTGATTTCAACCTGAACTCTTCCAAATCCCGAATTAACCATCCCCGCAAGTCATAAAACAGTAAGATCACATACAGGGAGTCTTATTTATGGGAACAGCGTTCTAGAAAGAAAAACAACTGAGTCGTTACATTCTCCACCTCTTAAACAAACGTTCGTCCTCGAACGGGTCTAGAATCAACTTGGAGTGCTGAATAAGTGTGGATATCTTCTCTGCATGTCTTCCTCGGCCTACCAAGTTGCCTCCTCGACTGGTTGGCCCCTCCACTGAACTTTTACTGTAGAAATTTTCTTGGACCTCAACTGGCGAATCTTCCTGTCAACAATGGCAACTGGCTCCTTCTCACAACCCAGGCTCTCATCTAGCTGAACCGTGCTGAAGTCTAACACATGCAAGCTGTCGGCATGATACCTCCGGAGCAAAGACACGTGGAAAATCGGATGAACTCCCAATAGACTGGGAGGCAAGGCAAGCTTATAAGCAACCTCCCCAACTCGTCTCAACACCTTAAATAGGCCTATAAACCTTGGGCTCAACTTGCGTTTCTTCCCAAACCTCATGATCCCCTTCATCGGCAATACTTTCAAGAGAACCTTCTCGCCCACCACAAATGATAAGTCACGGGCTTTCTAATCCGCGTAACTCTTCTGTCTGGACTGTGCTGTACGAAGTCGCTCCTAAATCAACTTTACCTTTTCCAAGGAATCCTTCACCAAAATAGTACCATATAACTTAGCCTCGCCGGGCTCAAACCATCTGATGGATGAACAACATCGCTGACCATATAAAGCCTCAAATGGAGCCATCTCAATGCTGGACTGATAACTGTTGTTTTAAGCAAACTCGGCCAAACGCAAGAATCGATCCCACTGCCCTCCAAAGTCAATCACACATGCTCTGAGCATGTCCTCTAAGATCTGAACTGTCCGCTCTGACTGCCCGTCGGTCTGCGAATGAAAAGCCGTGCTGAGCTCTACCCGGGTCCCCAACTCACTCTGTACTGCTATCCAGAAATACAAAGTAAACTGAGGGCCTCTATCGGATATGATGGAAATAGTCACACCATGCAACCGAACTATCTCTTGAATATAAATCTGGGACAACCTCTCTGGAGTATACGTGGTCACAACCGGAATGAAGTGTGTCAACTTGGTCAACCTGTCGATAATGACCCAAACTGCATCAAACTTCCGCAAGGTCCGTGGCAACGCAACTACGAAGTCCACAGTAATGCGCTCCCATATCCACTTAGGTATAGTCATCTGCTGGAATAGGCCACGTGGCCTCTGGTGCTCATACTTAACCTGCTGGCAATTTAGACACCTTGCAACATACTCAACTATGTCCTTCTTCATCCGCCGCCACCGATAATGCTACCTCAAATCGCGATACATTTTCTTAGCACCTGGATGAATAGAATATAGAGAATTGTGTGCCTCCTCTAGAATCCTTTTCCTCAGCCCATCAATATTAGGAACACATAGACGACCCTAGAGTCGCAGAACACCATCCTCGTCGATAGTAACCTCCTTGGCACCACCCTGTAGTACAGTCTCTCTGAGAACCAACAAGTGCAGATCATCAAACTGACGAGCCTTGATCTGCTCTAATAGTGAAGATTGGGCAACAACGCATGCAAGAACTCGGCTGGGCTCTGAAATATCCAACCTCAAAAGTCTGTTAGCCAAGGACTGAATGTCCAAAGCTAATGGCCTCTCCTCTGCTGAAATGAATGCCAAACTACCCATACTCTCCGCCTTTCTTCTCAAGGCATCTACAACTACATTCGCCTTGCCCAGATGACAAATGATGGTAATATCATAGTCCTTTAGTAACTCAAGCCACCTGCGCTGCCTCAAATTGAGATCCCTCTGCTTGAACAAATGCTGCAAGCTGCGATGATCGGTATAAACCTTACAGGACACCCCATAAAGATAATGCCTCCAGATCTTAAGAGCATGAACAATAGCGGCTCACTCCAAATCATGTACAGGATAATTCTTCTCATGGGGCTTTAGCTAATGTGAAGCATATGCAATAACTCGCCCCTCTTGCATCAATACACAACCCAAACCAACGTGTGAAGCGTCGCAATACACAGTAGGCATCCCTGAACCAGAAGGCAACACTAACACCGGTGCTGAAGTCAATGCGGTCTTGAGCTTCTGAAAACTCGTCTCACAATCATCGGATCATTGAAACGGAGCACCCTTTTGGGTCAATCTAGTCAAAGGTGTTGCGATAGATGAGAAGCCCTCCACAAACCGACGATAATAACCTGCTAACCGCAAGAAGCTCTTGATCTCGGTCGCCGTGGTAGGACGAGGCCAACTCTGAACTGCCTCGATCTTCTTGAGATCCACCTTAATACCATAAATGATACAACGTGACCCAAGAATGCTACAGAATCTAGCCAAACTCATGCTTGGAGAACTTAGCATATAGTTGTTGTTCCCGCAAGGTCTGAAGCACCACTCTCAAATGTTGCTTGTGCTCCTCCATGCTACGCGAGTAGATCAAGATGTCATCAATGAAGACAATGACAAACGAATCAATATACAGCCTGAACACCCTGTTTATCAAATCTGTAAACGTTGTTGGGGCGTTAGTCAGACCGAAAGACATCACTAGAAACTCATAATGGCCATATCTAATCTGAAAAGCAGTCTTCGGAACATCCGAATCTCAAATCTTCAACTGATGGTACCCCGATCTCAAATTTATCTAAGAGAACACCCTGGCACCCTGCAGCTAGTAAAAAAAATCATTAATCCACGGCAACAGGTACTTGTTCTTGATGGTAACTTTGTTCAACTGGTGGTAATCAATGCACATCCGCATTGTCCCATCTTTCTTCTTCACAAATAACACTGGTGCACCCCAAGGCGACACACTCGGCCTGACGAACCCCTTTTTACCAGCAATTCCTCAAGCTGTTCCTTCAACTCTTTCGGAGCCATACAGTACGGTGGGATAGATATAGGCTGGGTACCTGGAGCCAAATCAATGCAGAAATCGATATCATGATTTGGTGGCATGCCTGGGAGATCAGAAGGAAACACATCGGAGAATTCCTGGACTGCAGGTACTGAATCAATCGCCGGAGTCTTTACGGTAGTATCCTGAACATAAGCTAGATAAGCCAAATAACCCTTCTCGACCATGCATCGAGCCTTCATAAAAGAGATGATCTGACTAGGTGTGGTAACAGATGATGCCTTCCACTCCAATCTAGGTAACTCTGGCATTGCCAAGCTAACAATCTTGGCATGGCAATCAAGGATGGCGTGATACGGAGATAACAAGTTCATGCCCAGGATGACCTCAAAGTTGGCCATATCAAGTAGTAGAAGATCCGCTCTAGTCTCATAACCACAGAATGTAACAATGCAGGACCGATAGACCCGATCCATAACAACAGAATCGCCTACCGGAGTGGACACATAAACAGGAGTACCTAAGGACTCACGAGGAACACCCAAGAAATGAGCAAACAGGGATGACATATATGAATAGGTAGACCCTAGATCAAATAATACGGAAGCATCCCTACCGTAGATAGAAATAATACCTATGATCACGACATCTGAGGCCATTGCATCTGGTATGGCCGGAAAAGCATAGAATCTAGCTGGAGCACTACTTGCCTGGCATCCACCTCTAGGGCGACCCCTACCCACCTGCTCTCCATCTCTGGACGGTCGGACGCCTAGTGCGGCTAATGGTGCTGTAATCATAAGCTGAGAATCCTGTTGCACTACCTTTCCTCGAAGCTTGGGGCAGAACCTCCGCACGTGGCTGAAATCCCCACACTCGAAATAACCTCTCGGTACGAAGGATTGCTATCCTGAAGTCTGACCCTAATGGCCTGAATACCCATTGGAGGAACCCTAAATAGCTGGTGGGTGATAGGAACTCTCTGGCATGGTATTGAAATAAGGTCGAACTGGAGCACCCCAAGGAGGCAACGGCGATGGATATGTGGGCCTGCTAGGCTGACCTCTCCCAAACTGACCTCTGCCCCCAGATGGAGCACTACTGAACCCTCCAGAATAACGAAACTGTTTGTCCCGCAGCATCTGCTCTCGGCCCCACTGACAATAACCCTCAATCCTTTGAGCTATCTCTACAACTAGCTGGTAAGAAGTCCCCATCTCAACCTCTCGGGCCATAGTGGCCTGAATATCAGAGTGCAACCCCGCAACAAACCTCTATACTCTCTCTTCCTCAATAGGAAGTATCATAAGTGCATGGCGAGACAACTCAGAGAATCTCACCTCGTAATCGGTCACTGACATCTGACCTTGCTGGAGTTGCTCAAACTGAAACCGCAACTCTTCCCTCGGGGAGGGTGGAATATACCTATACAAGAAAAGGTGTGTAAACTGACCCCAATTCAAGAGAGGAGAACCTGCTGGTCTACCAAGAAGATGAGACTGCCACCATCTACGAGCCTTGCCCTCCAGCTGGAAAGTAGTAAAATCCACCTCGTGGGTCTCTAATAGCCTCATGTTGTGCAGTCTGTCCCTGCACTGATCAATGAAGTCCTAGGGATCCTCATGTCGCTCATCTCCGCAGATAGGAGGGTGTAGCCTAGTCCATCTGTCCAAAAGCTTCTGTGGCTCATCTGCCGCAGCTGCTCTGGGCTCTGGTATGGCTGCTGCCATTGGCTGGGCTCCACCCATGGGTAGTGTGCCCCGGGTATGATATACAGCAGCTGCATGCCCAGGAGCCTGAGCAATAGGGGTCTGTGCTCCTCCTCCAGCCTGAGATGTGGCTGGGTCTGTTGGAAATAAATCGGCCTGGGTCATAGTATCCATGAACCGTAGAATACGGCCCATGACCTCCTGGAAGCCCGGTGTTGACAAGAAATCTACCTGGGCTGGCTCTACTACATGCACCTCGCATTGCTCCGCAATAATGGAATCCTCCATTAGATCCGCTGGTGGCATGACTGGGGCAACTCTGGGACGTCCTCGTCCCCTACCTCGGGCCGGTGCCCTCCCCCGGCCTCGGCCTCAGCCTCTAGCAATAGGGGAGCAGCTCCTCCCGGGTCTGGAACATCCGCTGTGCGCGTTCTCACCATCTCTAAAAGAATAAGAGAAAGATACTTAGTAGAACATCAACTGCACGATAGGAGATGAAGAAAGAGTAGTTTCCTAACACCTATAACCTCTCGAATATAAGTACAGACATCTCCGCACTGATCCGCAAGACTCTATTACGCCTGCTCTTAACTTGTGAGACCTACGTGAACCTAGTGCTCTGATACCATGTTGTCACGACCCAATTTTCTCCTATGGTCCATGATGGCGCCCAACTACCGCTAGGCAATCCAAACGTCAACTAACCACATTATTGTTTCTTTTATTATTTTTAAAATAGCTGATTTTTTTAATTAGTGCATAAATAGAAAGTAAAAATTTAATAAGATGAGAGATAACTAATTTAAAGAGCAAATGAGATAAGTAAAATAAACCAAAAATTATCATGCCTCTACTAGCATAATTTTCAAGACCTGGTGTCACAAGTGTATGAGCTACTAGTATAGAGCCATCCTACTGGTGAACGATAATGTCTTTCGTATAGAGCCTCGAATGGAGCCATTTGAACACTTGCTTGATAACTATTATTGTGTGCGAAATCTATCAAAGGCAAATGAGCATTCTAGTTTCCCTTAAAATCCAACACACAAGCTCATAACATACCTACTAAGGTCTGAATTGTTTGCTTGTCCTGTCCGTCCATTTGCAGGTAGAACGTCGTGCTTAAGTTAATTCCATTACCTAGACCTTCTTGAAAACTCTGCCAAAACCAGACCATGAATTGTGCGCCTCTGTAAGAAATAATATACACTGACTAGTCATGCAATCGCAAAATTTCCTAATATAAATAGCGGTATACTGAGAGGTTATGTAAGTTGTCTTAACAGGTTAAATGTGAGCTCATTTTGATAAACTACAATGACGCAAATTAAGTCATGCTCTTTGAATATATTCGGCAATCCAATCACGAAATCCATATTTATTCTCTCTCGTTTCTACTTTGGAATCTCTATTAGCTGAGCCAAACAACCCCGTCTCTAGTGTTCAACATTTACTTGTTGACAGTTACGATAGCTTGTCATGAAATTTGCAATATCTCTTTTTATATTATTCCACCAATAACTATTCTTAAGATCATGATACATTTTTACTAGAATCGGGGTGCAACGTGTACTTTGATGTGTGAGCCTCCTCCATAATTGCTTTACGAAGGTTATCTACGTCTGGCACATATAAGCGGTTTTCCAGCCTTAAGACACCACTCCCGTCAATGCTGAAATTTGTAAGATTCCTACAAGGACACCCTCCTTAATTTTTAGTTAACCTGTATCGTCGAATTGTCTAGCTTTCAGTTGCTTTACCAAGCTGGACTTGAAAACCAAGCTAACTATTATTTTTCCACCCCTCGCTTCATTAAGATAAAACCTTGGCTAGCTATTTGTTGGGTCTCTCACGCTATAGGACATTTTACCACAGACAATCAAGCCAAACGTCCCATGGATCTTCTACTTAGAGCATCATCAACTACATTAGCTTTGCTCAGATGATAAATGATATTACAATCATAATCCTTAAGTAGATCTAACCACCTTCTCTGCCTTAGGTTCAACTCTCTTTGCTTGAAAATATGCTGCAGACTCTTGTAATCTGTATAAATATCACACTATACTCCATAAAGATAGTGACGCCGTATTTTTAATGCAAAAATTAATGCTTCCGTGAGGAAAATAATTCTTCTCGTGGTTCTTTAGATTCCTGGAAGCATATACAACAAACTTATCATCTTGCATGAGTACACATCCTAATCCCACTCTAGAAGCATCACAATTATTCACAAATCTACCCATAGGGGTAGGCAGAGTTAAGATCGTAGTTGTGGTCAACCTGTCCTTGAGCTCTTCAAAACTTTTCTCACACGCTTCAGATGACTCTAACTTAATATTTTTCTTAATCAGTTTGTTAATGGTGTAGCTAATGAAGAAAACCCCTCAACAAAGCATCTACGATAGCCAACTAGTCCCAAAAAGCTTCTGATTTCTATTGGTGTTGTTGGCCATGGCCAACTATTAACTACATCAATTTTATGGATCCACCCTTATACCTTCGCTTGAACCACGTGTCCCAAAAATGTAAAAGTGTCAACCCAGAATCCATACTTTGAAAATTTTGCATATAACTAGCGATCTTGAAGAATTTTGCAGGACTGTTCACAAATGTTCTTCATGTTCTGCCTGATTTCAAGAATATACTTAAATATCATCGATAAAGACAATAATAATGGTATCCAAGAATGGCTTAAATACTTCGTTCATTAAGTCCATGAAAGTTGCAGGTGCATTGATCAGTCCGAAAGACATCACCAAAAGTTCATAATAACCATAGCGCGTCCTGAAGGATGTTTTGGGATGTCTGCCTCCCTAATCTTTAGCTGATGGTATCTCGATCTTAAATTTATTATCAAAAAATACTTAGCACCCTGTAACTGGTCGAACAAGTTATCTATCCTGGGCAATGGATATTTATTTTTAATAGTGAGCTTATTCAATTGATGGTAATCTATACACATCCTACCCGTCTTTTTTCTTCACGAACAAAACTAAGCGCCCCATAGGGATATGTTTGGCCTGATAAAGCCCTTATCCAAGAGATCTTGCAGCTGCTTCTTAAGTTCATTCAACTCTGATGGAGCCATCCCATAGGGAGAAATTGAGATTGGTTGAGTGCCAGGCAAAGTATCTATCCCAAATTTGATCTCTATGTCTGGTGTTAATCCTGGTAAATTCTCTGCAAATACTTCTGGAAACTCCCTCACCACAGGTACTGATTCAAGTGTTAGGGAGTCAGTCTTTATATCAAGCACATTCGTGAAATATGCCAACCATCCGTTCCCTACTAATTTTCTAGCCTTAAGATAAGAAATAAACTTACCCACAGTTGCACCAACTTCACCCCTAATTATAACTAGATCTTCACCCATAAATGAGAATTTGACTGTTTCAGCATGACAATCAACTATTTATAACATAAAGCTAGCCAATTCATGCCCATTATGACTTCAAAATCTGTCATGTCTAATAAGTGTCGCTCTGCTAGAGTGTTTCTATCCTCTCTTAAAATTACACAATTTCTAAAAACACTATTGACTGTCATTGAATTTCCTATAGGAGTTGAAACCTCAAAATTATTTACTAACTATTCAATTTCTTTCTCTAATCCCATAGCGAAGAAGTGAGACACATAAGAGATAGTAGAATCTGGGTCTACCAAAGTATAAGCAAGACGATCGCATATCATTAAAATACCGGTAATAATAGTGTTTGATGCCTTTGCATTCTGTCAATTTATAGCGGCACAGAGTCTAGCTCACCCACCACCTGCTTCAGTTCCTCCCCTACCTACACCATGCCCTGTCTGATTATTAGGCCGAGCTGGAGAAGGTACAATATGAGTAGTAGTTGTAGAAGCCGCCTGAGCAGTTGGAGCCTTCCGTATAACCTGTCTGAGCTGGGGACAATCCCTTTTGATATGGCATGGATCATTACAGCAACAACCTTTCTGACCCAAACGACATAGACCAAAGTGTCTTTTCTGGCAAGTACGACAATGTGGAATAGATGAATTGTCTGGCTTTGAGCCGGTGCATTGTATTCTTGATAGGTCTATTTTCGTACCTGTAGAAATCCTGAAAATTTTGTGAGGTCTTAAGTTTTTAAAAGTACGTTAATAAGTATTAAATATTATTTTGAGTACAAACAACGATAACGAATTAGGAAAATGTTACACAAACATGTTATTTCTTATTTAACATGGACAGCCTAGTATGGCACGTTGCACCAGAGAGAAAAAAATTGGACCCAATGACATTCAAATATAGTGAACCAAGTGTACAACCTTGATTAGCTACTGAACTTGGCAGGATCATGGATTTTGTTTGAATAAATTGTAACAATTTGTCATTATGCGTATACCCCTTTAGTTGAGATTTAAGATTTATGAAAAATCAAATATCTTTCCTCCTAGTGAGGTCCAAGCTTGAGCTGTATAAAGCACCTCTATTGGACCTATCCTATTATATTGACCAGGACATCGCCAGCTGCTCCAAGTAGTTAGAAGCTTTCTAGGACTCCTTTGTATCTATCTTCTGCTACTCGTATTTACTTATAACACTAATGACTCCTTGTACTACATATGTCAATTTTTGAGTGTACGCAAATCAATGAAGAATTAAAAGCCTTTTTGGTTCTCTATCCCTCCCCACCATCGATGTTTCTCCAACAGCCCCTGTCATGTCTTCTTCCTCCTCCAACCCTCTAAACCACTTTATCTCCATTAATTATATATTTTGGAAGACACAGTTGTTGCCTTTACTACGGGGTCAAAATCTCCATGGCTTCATTGATGGATCAAAGCCATATCCACCGACTATTCTTTCTGTTGAAGGTTCGACCACTACTCAGTCCAATCCAGAATTTGCTACTTAGATCCAACAAGATCAAATTGTTATGATCCTCCTAATATCCTCTCTCAGACGAAACCGTACCTATAGTTTATAGCCAAAGATATTTGAGATGCTGCCTTGTCCTAGATATCCCTCCAACTCTAGGGTCCTATTCAGAGTCTCCAAAAGGCAAAGCTCCTCTCAGATGAATGGGCGACTATTAAACAATTCGAATTTTAATATTTATTTGTTCAAAGGGTTGAGTCCTGACTTCAAGGAATTTGTTACCACTTTATCTGCAAGATCGAACCAGTTTCATACTCAGAGCTCCATAGTTTGTTGCTAAATCATGAATTCGTTCATGGTTCCTCTATCTCCCTAATATCAGGTGACTCATCTCCCACACCAGCGGCTAACATTTCCCAACGTTCTCCTAGTGATCGACAGAATAATGACCATAATAATAACAATAATAATTCCGAAACAGGTTCCGTGGGTTGTATCCAATACCCACGGAATGACTATGGATTAAACTATTCTACTGATGGACGAACAAGGTGTCAGATTTGCAATGGCACTAATCACCTTGCTTCTATTTGATTTCCATGCTACAGTCATACTACCAATCCGTCTGCTCATCTTACTCATCAGGCACCAATTCCACTCACTCAAAATGGGTTCCCTAACACAGGCGCCGCCACTCATCACATTGCACTGTATCTCTCAAGCTTCAATCATGTTGAGGAGTACAAAGGCCCGAATCTGTTACATGTTGGTAATCGGCAAGGTTTGCCAATTCAGAATACTGGTAGTGCCTCTTTCTCCAATTCTTCCAATTGCAAATTTTCCTTAAATCAAAATTTTCATGTTCCCTCTATAATTAAGCGTCTTCTTTCTGTTCAAAAGCTTACTCGCAAAAATAGTGTTTTCTTTGAATTTCACCCTGATCATTTTCTTGTCAAGGATTGGGATTTTAGGACTCCTCTTCTTTCAGGTCAGAATAACAGTGGCCTCTACTCCATGTCAATCAAGCAAAAGTCTTCAAGCTCTCCTTGCGCCCTCGCCGCCATTAAAGTCTCCTCTGCTTGTTGGCATATTTGGCTAGGCCACCCACATTACTGCTTGCCAACTTGGCAAGTCGCATAAGTTGTCTCTACCTCTTTGAATTAACAAAAGTACTTTTTTCTTGCAACTTATTTTTGCGGATGTATGGGGTCCTTCCCCTTTTCTATCTTCTCAAGGTCATTGCTTTCTTCTTGTCTTTGTTGATGATTTTCTGGCTTTACATGGTGCTATTCACTTTTCAGAAAATCTGATGTCTTATCCATTTTTACTCAATTTCAAGTTTTTGTTGCACAACAATTTAACACCAAACTTAAGACACTTTAAACTGATTGGGGTGGTGAATTTTGTCCTCTATATACTCTTTGTGCAAAATTAGACATAGTTCACCGTCTTTCCTGTCCTCACAATCATGAGGAACACGAAAATGTTGAACGCAAGCATAGGCATATCGTCAATACTGGTTTAAGTCTCATGACACATAGTTCCACTTCTTCGAAATATTGGCACTGTGCTTTTGACACTGTTGTTTACCTAATTGATCATCTTCCCACCTCAACTAGCAATGGCAAATCACCATTTGAAGTTGATTTTTGCACCTTACTGGATTATCAATATCTCAAAGTATTTGGGTGTATTTGTTTTCCATACTTACGTCCCTGGGATCATCACAAAATTAATTTTCGCAGCCAACCAAGTGTGTTCTTAGGATACAGTCAGTTGCACCATGGTTACAGATATTGTGATACATGTTCTGGCAGGCTCTATATTGCCAGGCATGTCAAATTTGATGAAACCAAGTTTCCCTTGGCAAACAAGTCTATTCTAGGACCCCCACCTCCACTTAATATGCACCTTTGGCATCTTCACCTGTCTCTTTTGTCACATTCCCCGATCTACCAATTTAAAGCTCCTTCTAGAAGTGTCCCAACTACTACTAACTCACATCCATCTCCTTGCAATCCTTCTTTGTCGAGCTCAACTTCTCGTCCAACCTCTACTTCGTCTACTACTCCAATAGACCACCCAGTTCCTCCTCCTCCTCTGACGATTTTTCTTCCTTCATAAACTTCAACTGTGTCTCAGCATACTGCATCCAAACACAAACCCAGTTCCACTGATCCACCCCAAATATCCCATGCAATGCAATTACGCCCAGTGTCTAAATGCAAATCGACCAGTCATCTTGCTTCTAAATATGCTCTGGTTCTCTCTATTCCTCCAACAACTGAGCCTACAAACTTCACTAAGGCCCCCAAACTCAAAGAATGGCGACATATCATGTCGGATGAGATGACAGCGTTGCTCAAAAATCAAATATGATCATTGGTTCCCTGTAATATCTCTATGAATATTTTTGGGTGCAAATGGCTTTTTCCGTATCAAACTGAAGTCTGTTGGAACTACTTAGTTGCAAAAGGATTTCATCAAGTTGAGGGCCAAAATTATCATGAAAGGTTCAGTCTGGCTGTCCAACCCACAACCATTCACATTATCTTGTCGCTAGCAGTGACCTATGGCTGGCCACTGCCTCAATTGAATGTTCAAAATGCTTTTCGACATAGTGAGTTGCAAGAGGATGCTTATATGGCTCAAACTCCATGTTTTGTTCATCCAAAGTTCAAGCTTCACAAATCTCTCTACAATCTTAAATCTTAAGTAGGGCGTTTAAAATCGAATCGTAACCGAAAATCACACAATTGGCGTATCAGGTTATCGAATTAACGGATGGTGAAAGGTTTGAAACTTTGTAATTAAATGTTTTTGGGTTTGGCGCGGA
Source organism: Nicotiana obtusifolia (assembly GCA_002018475.1). Taxonomy (NCBI): domain Eukaryota; kingdom Viridiplantae; phylum Streptophyta; class Magnoliopsida; order Solanales; family Solanaceae; genus Nicotiana; species Nicotiana obtusifolia. Next base: position 40,170 of record MCJB01048630.1, on the reverse strand, counting down.
TTATTCAATTTTCTTATTTTTATGTTTATAATTTTATCCATATGTATATTAAATATCCCTTCCACTGTCCTCTCAGTCTCTACTCTCTGAACTTGAGGGTTGAGGCAACAACAACTCAACCACACTACCAAAGGATTCCACAGAAAGGTCTCAAGGGAACTTGAGGCAACAACAACTCAACCAAACATTCTTGCGAGTTGCGACACCAACAAGGCAACAACTAAACGAAAATCCCATTCTCTTCTCTAAGCATCAAGTCACCTCCTCGTTTCCTCCATAGGGCCATAGCAGAGAAGCAGATGCCAGACGGTCAGTTTTTTTCTTCTCCTTTTCGAATCTTTACTTGATGGTCGAATCTTTAGTTCTGCTATTGATAAAAAAAAATTGCATTATGGATCTATGTAATCTTAGAAACTTTATTTTTGTTCCTTTGGAGATTATTTTAATTTTATGCTATTTGGAGACTAAATCTATATCAAAAGTGTGGGGATATGTTAAAACTATTCTGGGGATTAAAAGAGGGATTTTAGTTAAATAAAACTTGTGGCAGAAGAATGCCATTTTCCTCGCCATATTTGTCTTGGTATACTTTTAATATATAAAAGTTTTTGAAAGCATAAAGTTCCAGAAAACATAGTTAGCAAACATAATTTATGGAAATAAATTTATTTTCTAATTCGATTTTGATTAAATTCTAAATGAAAAATACTTCTTCGATCATAGAAATATTGTAGCTTTTTTATTATTCGTATTCATTCCTTTTCCAATGGAGTCAAATATAACCAAAAAAAGAAAAAAAAAGTTCTGTTGTATGTGATCATTTTACAGAAATTGTTACTTCCAAAGGGAGTACAAAAGCAAAATGTGCAAAATGTGACTATTGCTTTCGTGAGTATCGTTTAAAGACAAATAACAGTACGTCGACACTTCTTTCTCATATGTTTAAGTGTCCTAAACGCCCTGCTAATATTGATAAAAACAATCAAATATAGGCTTTCAATCTGCTCCTGGGGGTAGTCGGGGTGATGTAGTTGTTGTTACTTGGAAATTTGATCAAGAAGAGTATAGGAAGGCGTTATGTCGTATGGTAATAGTTGATGAGCTTCCTTCTAGAGTTTTAGAGACTTTATAAAAGTGGCGCAACCTTATTTTTGGATCCCTTCCCGTAGTACTGTAACTAGGGTTGATCTTTTTTATGAAGAAAAGAAAAAGTTGAAGAGGTCTTTTATCGAAACAAAATAAAGAGTATGTATTACCATTGATACTTGGACTTCTATACAAAGAATCAATTACAAGTGAATCACTGCCTGTTGGACTGATAGTGAATGTTATATACATAAGAGAATAATTAATATTTATACTATTGTTAGCCATAAAGGTAAAATATGGCAAATGGCATTGGTAGGTGCTTACGTGAGTGGGGGATAAATAAGATCTTCACTGTCACAGTTGATAATGCAAGCTCAAATGATGTGAAAGGGAAAGAATTGTCTAAGCAATTAACAAAAATAGTAACTAATTTGATGAATGGTAATCGCCCTTCACATGAGATATATGGCTCACATCATGAATCTTGTAGTCCAGAATGGTCTACTAAATGTGTTAGGCATACAGTGAGATATGTTAGGCAATCTCCTGCAAGGTTGAAGTGGTTTCAAGAAAGTATTGATAATGAACAACTCAATTGCAAAAAAAAAAAAATAACTTTATACTTGGATGTTCCAACTAGGTGGAATTCCACCTACTTGATGTTGCGGAGGGCTATTGAATTTGAAAGTGCATTTTCACATTATGCTTCTAGTGAATTGGCCTGAGACATTATCTTGAGCATTCTTATGTTGAAGTTGGAATTCCTACTGGTGAACTTTTGAGTAGTGATTGGGAGAATGTAAAAAGAATTACAAAGTTTCTTGAAATCTTCTATCTTCTTACTTTAAAAATATCTGGGTCAAGTTATGTTACATCAAATATTCATTTTTTTGAAATTTGTGCGGTTCTTGTTTATTTGAAGCAATTGATGGCAACTGAAGATATAGTTTTAAGTGAAATGGCAAAGAAGATGAAAGAAAATTTTGATAAGTATTGGGACGATCCAGGAAAAATGAACAAGATAATTTTCATCTCATGTATTTCGGATAATATTACAAGCTCGAATCAGTTAACTATGTACTTGTAAAGATATTTGGTGAAAATTCGGGGGCAACTATACAAGCAGAAGAGAACAAGTATATGTCTTCATTATTTAGTGAGTATGTAAAGTCCAGCTCAAAAGGTGTCGTGCTTGATTCATCTTCATATTGCTCTTCATTAGACACTTCTACTTTCCGGGCTTTCTGACAGTCAAGTAAGCATCCAAAATACAGGACTTGTAGAATCACTCATGCAAGATCAAAAAATATATAAAACTCTGAGTGGAGGTGTGGATACAAGAATAGAGTTAGATAAATATTTTGGTGAAGAAACTGAGGAGGACACTAAAGAATTTGATGTTCTTCTCATTTCCTGTTCTTGTGGAGATGGCTCGTGATGTATTAGCTATTTTGGTTTCAAGTGTGGCATCCGAATGTGCGTTTAGTACGGGAGGACATCTTCTTGATTCATTTTGGAGTTCATTAACTCCTGAATTGGTGCAAGCTTTAGCGTGTCTTCAAGATTGGCTTCGAAATGAAAAATTAAAACAACTTGATAAAATCTAGCAACTTGAACAAGGTAATAATATTGTTACTATATTTGTTGTATATTAGTGTTGTAAATAGTTTATATTTATCGTATTACTCACTATTATATTTTTTTTTTCAGATTTAGCTAGCGCCGGAAAAGACACTTCCATAATTAATGTGTAGTGTTAATATATCAGGTAAGAATTCGAACACTAGCAGATGTTACTTCAGTTTTGATAGATATACTTTAGTTTTGACAGTGTTAATATAGTTTTCTCAGCATACCAGTGTTTTAAAAGGCATACCTGTACAAACATGTTAACATTAGGTGTATTTGTGCTGGTGCTACTTCTGGCTGAATAGATAAGAATTGAATTAGAATGAATATAGAACTGAAACTTCAAGCTGTTTGATTACAATTTTTCCCAAATCCATCACCAAAAAAGTCTTGTAGTATCCTTCTTTAAAGGTCCGACTACTGCACGCACTCTCTATCTTCAGTTTGAATAATTCTTATCATAGAATCTTAATTTGCTTTTAGGCGAATTCCAGTTACCAAATATCTGCTTTAATTACTTGTCTTTGTAATTTTCCGCATTCACTTAACGGACTATGCACATCAGTTACATCAAGTAGAAGAAGTTCATTTTTCTGCTTCTAGCTCTTAGACTTGTGACTGCACTAATGTGATTGTTACTTGAAGTCATTGATTAACACTTCTAAACCAGCAATTCCAGGCTTTTACAGTAATCTTTGAAGCATAGATGAATGCATTATGTCTCTTTTCCAATCCAGTTCTTGATGAAAGATGAATCAATTTTGGATTTTGAAGATGACCCAACTTGATTACTACTGCTGGATTTCACTTTTTACAACACTAGATTCTGTGTGTATATGCTAAAAATAGATTTAACAGTGAGATGAAGAATATCTGACCAATGATTCTTTGATTGGCAGCAACTCAGGGAATTTCTTTTTCAACTTTGAAGCATCCATCTCATTGAGGATGAGGAGGAATGAAGAATGAAGGCAGAATTGTGTTTTGGTTGGCAAGGTTGACATCTTTGCAAGTTGTTTGAACTTTGAAGCTACAGAAATTGAAGCACCGTTAGTTGCAGCAATTGTATTTTGGATGTTTCCTCCAATTGTTCTAGATTTTATTTCCAAATTTCCATTTCCATAGTTCTAGATCTTTTTAAATATCGTGCTGTGGTATCACTCTTTATCTATTCAACCTTAAGTTGATCTTAGCTATAAAAAAAAATTAGAATCTTTATTAACATTGGTGATTTTAAGTGTCTTTGCAAACAGCAATAGTTGAACAAATAGTTGTACTGACAAATAGTGGTATTGCAGAAACAAAAAAGCATCAGGCTTTTGGGCACGTTCATGGGTTTAAATTTAGTGATTTAATGTCAAGTGTTATATGCACTCAAGTTGTTTGAACTTTGAAGCTGCAGAAATTGAAGCACTGTTAGCTGCAACAATTGTATTTTGGATGTCTCCTCCAATTGTTGTAGGTTTTATTTCCAAATTTCCATTTCCGTAGTTCTAGATTTTCTTAAATATCCTGTTGTGGTATCAATGTCTGTCTGTTCAATCTTAAGTTGATCTTATCTATAAAAAAAATAGAACCTTTATTAACGTCAATGATTATAAGTGTCTTTGCAAATAGGAATAGTTAAACAAACAGTTGTACTGACAAATAGTGGTACTGCAGAAACAAAAAAGCATAAGGCTTTTGGGCAGGTTCAGATCAAGCAAATTAATATAAATGGGTTTAAATTTAGTTATTTAATGTCAAGTGTTATATGCACTCACAGTCTATTTTGATTTATCCGATAAGCCGCCCGATATCCGCCTGATAATAACCAAATCGATACCAATTCGTCTAATATCTTATCGGGTGGTTAGCCGATTAATACATTTAGAAGCCGATAACCGATAAGCTAAACCTGTTAAGCGTAAATAACCGCCCGATCCGCTCTATAAACAGCCCTAGTCTTAAGCAAGCACCAAGGGTATGGTACACCAACCTTCATCAGTTTCTTATTACTTTTCTTTCACCACCTCTAAAATAGATGTCTCTCTGTTCATTTATTCTCATGAGAATGTTGTTGCTCTGTTGGTCTACATCGATGATATTATACTCACAAGGAATTCCTTTCTTTATTCATTTCTTCTAGGGCTTGGCAGTACTTTTTTAATATGAAACCTCGAACCATTGCATTACTTTCTTGGTATTCAGGTTTGTCGCACAAGTATGACATTTGTCTCTCACAATCTCAGTATATCCAAGGCATACTCCCAAAGGTTGATATGCTCCATTGTACCCATTGAGTACTCCCATGGCTACCAATGTAAAGCTTCATAAAGGTGACAACTCCCCTTTGATGATCTGAGTCTTTATAGACAAGTAGTTGGTGCCCTTCACTACCTCACTCTTATGAGACCATATATATCATTTGTGGTGAACAAAGTGTGCCAATATATGCACAATCCAACAGAAAATCAATGGGTTGTTGGGAAGCGCATCTTGGCTACCTCCAGCATATGTTGTTGGGAAGTGCATTCTTCGCTACCTCTGGCACACTAAATCCATGGCATTCTTTATTTCAAAAGCTTCTACTCTTGCTCTGCAGGCATTCATAGATTTTGACTGGACTGACAGCATAGACGATCGCAAATCTACAGGTGGATATGCAGAATACTTTGGCCTAAACTTGATTTCCTGGTCCTCATGCAAACAAAGAACAGTGGCACGATTGTCCATGGAGTCTGAGTACAAAGCCTTGGCAGATGCTGCTGCTGAGATAACATGGACTCAATCATTAATGTTTGAGCTTGGTCTACAGCTGCCCCATGCTCCTATTTCTCTAGAGTGATAACACTGGTGCTGCATACCTCACCATTAATACTTTTTTTGTAACGACTCGGTTGGTTGTTTTATGTATTATAGAACTGTTCCCCTATTTATCGCTTCTTCTATGTTAATTTGTGGTTATGTGACTTTCCAGGATTGTTGGATTAGTTTCGGGGAAGTTTCAGAGTGAATTGGGGCACTTAGTCCTAAGGTTGGATGCTTAAGTTGAAAGAGTTGACCGGAGTTTGCCTTTTAAGTAGACGACTCCGGAATGGAGTTTTGATGGTTCCAATAACTTCATATGGTAATTTTGGACTTAGGAGTAAGTCCGAATATTGATGTTGCGGTCTGTAGGTTGTTTTGGCTTGAATTGACGAAAGTTAGAAAGTTGAACATTTGGAAGGTTGATAAGTTTGACCGAGAGTTGACTTTATTGATACCGAGCTCGGATTTTAGTTTCGGGAGTTGGAATAGGTCCGTTGTGTCATTTATGGCTTGTGTGAAAAATTTAAGGTCAATCGGAGTTGGTTTGATATGATTCAACATTAGTTTTAGAAGTTGAAAATTCAATAGTTTCATTAGGCTTGAGTTAGAGCGATTCATGATTTTGATGTTGTTTAATGTGATTTGAGGCTTCAAGTAAATTCGTAATATATTTTAGGACTTGTTGGTATGTTTGGATGGGGTCCCGGGGGCCTCGAGGGTGATTCAGATTGAAATCGGATTGGGAATTTGACTTATGGAAATGCTGTTGGCATCAGTTCGGTGTAACCGCACCTACGAGGTTTTGGCTGCAGAAGCAGATGTGCTTCTGACAAGAAATTTTGAAAAATCGGATTCTGACTTGAGGGACTGGGGACCGCAGATGCGGATGCACAGAAGCGTTAGGTGGATCGCAGGAGTAGACCCGCAGAAGCGGCATGTTGAGTTTCTTATGAACTTTGCAGAAGCATGAGTTTTTCCGCAAAAGTGGAATCGCAGGTGCGATCTTTGTGTCCTCAGATGCGTAATCGCCGGCAGAAGAATAAAATCTAAGGGTTTAGTCGTTTTTCTCATTTTTGGGATTTTGAAGTTCGAACTAAGGCGATTTTTGGAGATATTTCCACCTAGATTGAAGAGGTAAGTGACTTTTAATCACTTTTGTCCATAAATATTGAATATCCATTGATTATTATGCTTATTTTTCATGAATCTAAGTTAGAACTTGGGAATTTTTATACTATGTATTGGAGATTGAGATTTGAGGATTCGAGGGTCGATTTGTGGTTGGAAGTGGATGATTTTGGTATGGTTGAACTCATAGTTGAATAGGTGTTCGGATTTTGTGAATTTCGTCGAGTTCCGAGGTGCCAGCCCGGGGCTGACTTTTGATTTTGGTTAAAGACCTTAGCTTTATCTTTTGGAATTGTTTCCTATTGCATTTATTGATGGAATTAAGTTGCTTTGACTAGATTCGATTCGTCCGGAGGCCGATTTGCGTGGAAAGGGTTTGTTGGAGCATTGAGTTGCGCGCTTTGAGGTAAGTAACACATCTAAACTTGGATTTGAGGGTATTTAAACTTGAGGATTATGTTATATGAAAGATATTGGGGTGACGTACGCGCTAGGTGACGGGCGTGTGTGCGTGCATCGATGTGTTCATGGTTTGGGAAGGCCTTTAGGCTATTACCGGAGTTGTTTTTCTATCATATCATGTTATCCCCGCTTTCCCTCTACTTGTTCGATTATTTGAACTGTGAATCATGTTAGACATCATGTCTAGGCTATGTACTAACTGTTTGAGACTTGATAGAGCTATTCTTGTTGTTTCTGAGTAATATACCTTATTTGCACACATGTTCTCAATCATGATCCCATATCCGTGCATGAAATCTCCGTCTCAGTACTTCTTATTTGATTCCTCACATATTGTTGATACCGCTTAAGGGTAATTATGTTAAACTGAGTATTTGAGATGTGTTTATCTGAGACTTAAACGGTAAATGACTGAGTTTGGGGCATAGAGCCAGTTTGGTACTGATTTTGATGTGACGCGTACGCTAGGCCCATATTGGGCTTAGTGTTATTTTCTTGGGGCGACGCGTGCACCAGGCCTCATTATTGGGCTAACTGATTATGGTTAACACTTGGGCAAGATACGCCCCTCCGGAGTCTGATATGCCAGTAATGAGCGCACGCATAGTATTTCATATATGTGCTTGATGATGGGCAGTTATACCGAGCACCTGCACAGTGCTAAGTGTAAATATTCTTGATGGATCCACTATGATACTGTTGATTTACATGTATATTTGACATGTAGGCATAGAGATATACTTTCCTCGTGTTAACTGATAATTGACATGCTTTATCAGTGTTAGGCTTTAACTGTTATACTCGAAAGCATGCCTAAATTTATGAAATGTGAGCAAGCTGAACTTGATATCATTGAGTTACTATTTCTAAACCTTATATTCTGAACTGTTATTGGTTATTGGTATCAGCATTGAATTATTATTCTGAGCCTGTACTGCTTTCAACCCAAGGTTAGTGTTGTTACTTATTGAGTACATTGGATTGGTTGTACTCATACTACACTCTGCACTTTGTGTGCAGATCTAGGCATATCCGGCCGAGGTGATTTTCCGCCTTGAGTTGTTGCAAACTTTTTGGGAGACTACGAGGTAGCTGTCATATAGTCCGCAGTCCTTGAAGTTCTCTATCTGTTATCTCTATCTTTACTGTACTTATATTAAGACAGTTGTATTAGAGGATTTTGCTTGTACTTTGGGATTTAGTAGTTCCCATGTACTCGTTGACACCAAATTTTGGGGTTGGTTATAGTAGCATTTTGCTTTATTCTTAGATATTTTTATGATATTCTTCCGCTGTTGAGTTATTAGACCATATTATTCCATTTCATTGATATCATGCGATTGTTGGCTTACCTAGCGGATTGGGCTAGGTGCCATCACGACGTGTGGATTTGGGGTCGTGACAAGTTGGTATCAAGGCACTAGGTTTTTTAGGTCTCACGAGTCACGAGCAAGTTTAGTAGAGTCTTGTAGATCAGTACGGAGACGTCTGTACTTATCTTCGAGAGGCTACCCAACTATTAAGAAACTTCACTTTCTTGCATTCTTATCGTGCGAATTTGTTAATTCCAAAATTTGAAACATTACTCTTCTATTCTGTCACAGACGGTGAGGACACGTGCAACCGGGTCAAGTGAACAGCCACCAGTACCACTAGTTAGGGTGGTGAGAGGTCGGGATCGCGATAGAGGCCGAGATGTGGCTCGTACTACAGTCAGAGCATCACATGTGGAGCCACCAGTTGCTCCAGCTGAGGAGCAAATACCAGATGTTGTTGAGCCGGTGGGACCATCTCAGGCACCAGTTGTGCCCATTGTGATCCCACGCCTTCAGGAGGCCTTAGCCCAGATTTTGACTGTGTGCACGAGCCTTGCTCAGGCAGTCTCAGTTCCAGCTGCACCAGCCACTTCACAGGCCGGGGGAGGTGCCCAGACTCCTGCCGCCCGTACTCCAGAGCAGGTAGTTCAGGGACTCCAGACACTAGGGGTACTACCAGCCCAGGCGGTTGTTGCTGCTCGGGCCGAGGTTGGCCCACCTATGAGTGATGAGGAGAATAAGAGATTGGAGCGGTTCGGGAGGCTTAAGCCTCCTGAGTTCAGTGGGAAAGAGTCAGAGAATGCTCAGGATTTCCTAGACTGGTGTTAGTGAATTCTTCACACGACAGGTATATTGGAGACCACTGGAGTTGCATTTACCACTTTTCAGCTAACAGGGGCAGCCTACAGACGTTGCAGGCGTATGAGTTGAGCAGGCTAGTTGGCACAGCACCACTTTCATGGCATGATTTCTCCATTCTCTTTTTAGAGAAGTTTGTCCCGCAGACTCGCAGGAGCTACGTAGAGACTTTGAGCAGCTACACCAAGGAGATATAACTATGACCCAGTATGAGATGAGATTCGCAGATTTGGCCCGTCATGCTATATGGTTAGTTCCCACAGAGAAAGAGAGGATCAGGACATTCATTGATGGCCTCAACTATGGCCTACGTTACAGTTTGGCCCCAAAGGCCGAGACTGATGCTAGGTTTGACCAGGTGGTCGGTTACTAGGCGCTTGGAGTCGAATTCGCAGGCTTGAGCACGAGGAGCGGGAGGGCAAGAGGCCCAATGTATTTGGTGGTTTCAGTGGTACCTCATCTGGAGGTCAGTCACATCACAGCAGATGTCGTCCTTACAAGGGCCCACTTAGATGGCTCGTCTAGCTCATTGTGGTGCAGCAGTCAGTCATGGTTCATACAGCACTCGCGCAAGTCAGTCGTCTTTTAGTGCACTTCCAGCTCAGAGCTCGTACCATCCTCTATCAGCTCATGGTTCATCAATACCGGGTTCTTCCATTGGCTATTCTAGTTCCCGGGGTCAAATACAGGCCTTACCGTCATTTCCGGCTTGAGGTTGTTATGATTGTGGAGAGTTGGGGCATGTGAGGAAGTATTTTCCCTGTCATTTCAGAGGTCCGGTGCAGCAGGGAGGCTAGTTTACGACCCCCTGCACTAGTTGCTACACCACCCACTCAGCTAGTTCGGGGTGGAGGTCGTGCGAGCCGAGGTGGCCCAGAGGGGGAGGGCAGACATGTAGTGGTCAGGCTCGATGTTATGCTTTTTCTTCCAGGCCAGAGGTAGTTTCTTCAGTATAATGATCACAGGTATTGTTTCATTGTGCCACCAGGATGCTTCAGTATTATTTAACCTTGGTTCCACTTATTCATATGCATTATCATACTTTGCTCGTTATTTGGATATGCTCCGTGATTCATTAGCTATGTCTATTCATGTATCTACACTGGTGGGTGATTCTATTATTGTGGACCATGTGTATCAGTCGTGTGTGGTGACTATTGGGGGATTGGAGATGAGAGTTGATCTTTTGCTGCTTAGCATGGTTGATTTTGACGTGATAGGCATGGATTGGTTGTCACCATGTCATGCTATTCATTTTCACATTAAGACCAGGGATTGCCTAGGGTTGAGTAGAGAGGTTCCCTGGATTATGTTCCCAGTATAGTGATTCCATACTTTAAGGCTCAACGGATGGTTGAGAAGGGGTGTTTGGCATATTTGGCCTTTGTGAGGAATGTTAGTGTTGATGTTCCTACCATTGAGTCCGTTTTGATAATGAGAGACTTTTCGGATGTGTTTCCTGTAGACTTGTCGGGTATGCCATCTGACAGGGACATTGATTTTGGTATTGACTTGTTACCGGGCACTTGGCCCATCTTTATTCCTCCGTATTGTATGGAACCAGCATAGTTGAAAGAATTGAAAGAACAACTTCAGGAGCTACTTGATAAAGGATTCATTAGGCCTAGTGTGTCACCTTGGGGTGCAGTGATTTTGTTTGTGAAAAAGAAGAACGGTACTATGAGGATATGCAGTGATTACAGGCAGTTGAAAAAAGTTACAATCAAGAACAAATAACCACTACTGAGCATTGATGACTTATTTGACCAGCTTCAGGGTGCTAGAATGTTCTCTAAGATTGATTTGAGGTCTGGGTATCACTAGTTAAAGATTCGGGATTCTGATATTTTAAAATGGCATTCTGGACCCGCTATGGTCACTACGAGTTTCTTGTGATGTCTTTTGGGTTGACTAATGCCCCAGTAGCATTTATGCATCTTATGAACAGTATATTCCAGCCATATCTTACTTCATTGTCATCGTGTTCACTGACGACATCTTGGTGTACTCACGCAGTTAGGCAGATCATGAGCAACATCTAAGGATTGTACTCCAAACATTGAGGGAGAAGAAGCTATATGCTAAATTCTCCAAGTGTGAGTTTTGGCTTGATTTTGTGGTGTTCTTGGGGCACGTGGTTTCCAGTAAGCATATACTGGAAAGCATGCCTAAATTTCTGAAAGTTGAACAAGCTGAACTTGATATCATTAAGCTACTATTTCTATGGTTTATCCCTTATATTCTGAACTATTGTTGGTATGGTATTAGATTATTTCTCTGAGCCCGTCACTGTTTTCAACCCAAGGATAGTGTTGTTACTTATTGAGTATAGTAGATCGGTTTACTCATACTATATTTTGCACTTCGTGTGCAGATCCAGGTACATCCGGCCAAGGTGATTTTCAGCCTTGAGTTGTTGCCAGGTTTTTGGGAGACTTCGAGGTAGCTGCCATATCGTCTGAAGCTTTATTCTCAGATATTTTTATGATATTCTTCTGTTGTTGAGTTATTAAACCATGTTATTCTATTTTTATCGATATCGTGTGATTGTTGGCTTACCTAGTAGGTTGGGTTAGATGCCATTACGACACACCAAATATGTTGAGATGAATTTTCACTTTGTGCGAGACAATGTGGCTAGACGTGACCTGCTCATCCAGTTTCGTGTTTACCCTAAAAATCAGATAACAATTGAATTTATACGTGGTTTTAAGGATACATGGCCTAAATTGATACAAATGACGAATAATACAATGAAAGTTAAAATTAAGTAATAAATGAAAAGAATGCAAACCACCCAAGCTAGACACTGTTGATCGTTGGTTGATCCTTCTTGGGCAGGGATTGACTATAATAGAAATTGAGCAAGATAATGATATAAATAATTCAAGAGAACAATCTATAACTCTCATTATCGATGATTGGAAAGTGTCCTTACAAATAATTAACCCCCCCCTTCCTTTTATATAGTAAGGGGATCCTACATTTGGTACAACACCATATAAGGTAAAAAATCTCCTGATTTGCTAATTAAGCGGTTCCATTGATTTTTTTCGAGATTTCAGTCGTGATGTTCGTCTCATTACGGATATTCTGGCTTTCCATTATTTAGGTTCGGTGATCTTCCCTCGCGCATTTTCGGATTTAGGATCGATTTCGGGTCACGCGCTCGATGTTCTTGAGGTTGGACATTCAGGCCTCGTGTTCTGCTTTGATGAAACTCGGTGTCGATCTTTAACCCTACGCATTCTGAAACCGACCTGTCATGCAATAGTCGATCTTGATTTTGACCATATAGAGTCGAGCCTGATTTCGACCATATACAGTTGGGCCTGACTTCAACCGTATACAGATAGTCCCCTCTTTTTTCGGAGAGTAATGACGAGAAACGATATGAGCCTCAGATTCTCACCGTACGGGCTTCTGATTCTCACTCTGACAAGTGACGAAAGAATTATGAAGTATGCGATACGAAAATTGAAAACGTCCCATCAGAAAAGCCCTTTAAAGCATTAAATGTGTGTCAGTTGATGTTCTACCGCTTTGGGATGCGACCCACTGTTTTGAAAGACTATAAATATCCTCATTCATTCTTTGTATACAAACGTTTGTGCTCTTGTATAAAAACTTCATCATACTTATCTTCAAGACCTTCTGCCTTCTGGTTTTCAGAAAATATTTCACAAGCTATCTACGATTATATCTCCTTCGTATCAACATCTTTTTCTTTGTTCCTATAATAAAAAATAATGGCAAAGACTTCGAAATCCGTTCCTCAAAGACAAACTCCCTCTTCTTCTCAACTTGCTGAGAACGTTTCGCCCGTCATCACCGAGGAACCTATACCGGAACTCCCTCTAAAAGCATTTATACCAACGGGGTGCTCAACCGGAGCCGATTTCAAGGTTGAAAAAACTTCCTCAATACCGGGGCGATGCGAACCGGTCATGAGATACATCTGTTCAATCCCCGACAACGTTCTCGAGAAAGTCAAGGATGACTGTAACTAGGTCGACAAGTGTGTGGTGGTTCCTGTGCCTGAAGAAGAAATTACTACCCACGTGGAGGGTTTTAAGTGTTTATACTTATCCCTTCAAGTTTGGCCCTTTGGACCCGGTCATTATTGCCTTTTGTAAAAGGTACAAGGTGACCCTGGGCCTAATTCAATCCTTTTTTCTGGAGGATAGTTATCCTTCTCCGTTTTTTTTGTAAGCAAGATCGAGGGGTATCCTTTCACTGTCAATCATCTCATGCGTTTTTATAGCCCCCGACTCTATCAAGGGGGGTTGATAAAACTTGCTCGTCGGGAAAGCAAAGCCTCGTTCTCAAGTATTGATGAGGATCCAGATCGAGGTTGGTTAGGTCGATTTGTTCGAGTGAAGACATCGAATCTAATCCCGCTGAGGAAATGCCGTTCCCTGAGAAATGGAATATGAAGCGTAAGTATAACCCTGCTTTTTAAAAATTTGTTTACCGTTCTCCCTTTCGCCCTTCCTCTTATCAATTTTCTATGGTGCAGCCGTTTCTCGGATGCCGGATGCAATTCCTCATCTCAAAGAGTGGGTCAAGGGGATCGTATCCCAAAAACCATATTCCAAGTGCGCATGGCGCGAGTTTTCGAAAGGCCGGTGGGAGGCCCGACTTCATGGTGAGATAAGTTACATTCAAGCTTAATTATTTATGCTATTGATTTCTAACTTGTTTTGCCTTTCTTTTGTAGGTTTATGTAAATATGTTGAAATGAGACCTCCACCCGTGGGAAATGATGCTCCCGGTAAGCCCCCTATTTCGAAGCAGGATAAAGAGAAGAAAAGAAAAAGGCCCAAAGTTCCCCAGACCTCGAGAAGAAGAGACCAAGGAAAAGATTGTCTTGTAAGCCCAAGGGGAGTGCTAGCGATCGAGTATTATCTTCGAACTTGCTACATCGATTGAGAGATGAGTCTGAGGAGGAAGAAGAGGATTTTGACCTTGTGGCTACTGTGCCGCCACAGCCTGAAGGGCAAGGGGCCTCGAACCAGGGTTTAGTGAAGCAGATCTTCATCGAGTTGGGGAACCCGAGGTGGAGGCAAGAACTGAGGCTTCCCCAGATACGAGGAGAGCACCGCTGGGAGTATTGGGTCCGATTGAGATGGTTGATTCTCCCTCTTTCTCGGAATCAATGTTTAACAAGTCCCAAATAGCAAAAAAACATTCCCTGGACGGAGATCATAGATTGAAAGATCCTTTCTGTGGTTTTTCCAATGGTGTGGATTCGACGGCCACGGATGATGTTCTTGGGCTCGGTAATTTAGAGGTACCAAGGAAGAGCTCATCCTCCGATACAAGAAGGATTTCCTTTAGTCCAAAATTGATCGATCGGTTTCCCATACCGAGCGCTTACCCTGATCGAAAATGCTCCATATCTTTTACCATTCCCGAGGATGCCCAAGTTCTTTCTGCCCCAGTCGGGGCGGCCAGTTATCTACGGTGCTTTGTGACCGAGGAAGATCAGGCAAAAATGAACGAGGTGGATGGGCCCTGCCTGTTCAACAAAGCTCAACAGGTGCTGAATCGGGTAACTTCCGACAATCTTTATTCGATTTCCTTTGTTATGTACTTTATAATTTTAAGTAATCATAACATCTTCCTTTATGCTTGCAGGCGCCCGGTACTTCACCATGAGGCTTTTCTCCAATTCTGGGAAGAGTCAAAACGCCATGAATGGCTCGAAGGGGAGGTAAAGAACCTCCGTGCCGAACTGGAGCTTACCCAGAAGGGTAATGCTGGCTTGGTCGAGCAAGTACGACAAAAAAGTTGATCAGATTGATCAGCTTCGAACTGAAATGAATGTGGTTAAAGTTGAGGCCGATGAATGAAGGACCAAGATGGATCAACTGGCCTCGAAAAAAGAGACATCTCGGGCAAGTTAGCTTCAGCAGAGGATCAGCTTAGAGCGGCAAAAGGAGAAAGCCGAGGCTCAAACCAAGAGTACCGAGGAGCTTCAATCTCGGATCAGTACAGTTATCTCAGATCGAGATAATCTAGCTAAAGAGCTAAAAATGGCCAAGTCGGAAGTTCCCGTGATCAAAGCCGAAGCTGATGAACTGGTGGCTCAATATAAGGCTGATGCTGAAGCTGCTCAAGACCAATCAAGGAATATAGTTAACCATATGATGTGGCAATCTCACAGGCTTGCCCTTGAAGAAATTCACGCTCGAGGCTTGATTTATCGAAGGAGATCAAAGATGCCAAGATAGCTAAAGCCGAGGCTAGAAAACTAGCCTTTCCAGAGGAGGATGATTCTGAGGATTCAGTCATGTATGAAGAATGAGAAGACCTCGAAAATCCTGATGTCGAGGCGGGATCCAGTCGAGACCAAGTCGCTCCTGACCGAGTTTTATCTCTTTCCGTGTTTAATATTGTGTATCGAGATTGCTCGATTTTTGTAAAAGAGATTTTTGATGTAAAACTTTCTTTTCACAACTTTCGAATTTTTTGTATTTGGATTTGCTAAGATTGGAATGCCTTAGCCCTCGAGTACTATTAACTTGGAGTGGCCTTAGCCTTTTGATTCGGGCATTGCCAAATAAGCGATGTGCCCTCGGATTTTGTTAACCCGGTATAACCTTAGCCTTTTAATTCCGGCGTAGCCAAATAAGCTTTGTACCCACAGATTTCGTTAACCCGGTATGGTCTTGGCCTTTTAGTTCGGGGGTTTCCTAATAGGTCTTACGTCCCCTTGAGTTCTATTAACTCAAAACGGCCTTAGTCTTTAAAGTTTGGGGGTTGCCTAATAGGTCTTATATCCCCTCGAGTTCTGTTAACTCGAAACGGCCTTAGCTTTTTAAGTTCGGGGGTTGCCTAATAAGTATTATATCCCCTCGAATAAATTTGTTTTTTGGACGATAGTCCCCGAGTGAGAGAGTGATTGTTTGAACTCATGTTAAAGGGGCCCTTGGGCTCGTTTGATCGGAAGCAGGACGTTTGTATACAAGAGACTTCTCTTTATTCTTGTACATAATATTAATGTATGTGCAAACTTGTGTTAGGGTTCAATCAATCTATTTGAGCATTGTTCATTTGACCGTTTGGCCCTTACATTGAATCTTATTAATCTTCGACCCTTCAATCCTAAAATATCTTTCCAAGCTAAAGTGGCCCCCCAATATTCGGGGTCGATTGAAGATAGGCTTTGAATACTGTTGTCACCGATTTGCTATCGGCCTTCGAATCTAAGTTAGTACGATTTACTAGTTGCCTCATTAAAAACCTTGCCGTAAAACCCATTTTGGGACAAAATCGGTTCAAGGGAAAAAGAGTGCAACGCGTGCTTTCAGACCTAATATCTCGTATGGCCCCTTGTTTGATACCTGCAAATGTTAGTTCGTAAAAAATAAAGAACAGGATCGCACCTTAGCAGTAATCCCGCTTCAAGTGACTTATATTCTAGTTGTTTGGTAGTTGTTTACCATCCACTATTCCGAGCTTGTAGGATCCCTTCCCGGTGATTTTAATGATACAATAAGGTCCTTTCCAGTTTGGTTCCAGCTTTCCCTCGTTTGGACTCTGTGTGTTCGGTGTGACCTTTTTTAGTACTAAGTCCCCGACGTTGAACTATCGAAAGTTGGTCCTTCTGTTATAATACCTCTTGATCCTTTGCTTTTGAGCAGCTAATCGAACGAGGGCGGCTTCACGTCTCTCATCTAACAGTTCCAAGTTCGTATTCATGGCTTCGTAGTTCGATTCCTCTATTGCATACCAAAATCTGATACTTGGTTCTCGGACCTCGACCAGTATCAAAGCTTCGGCACCATAAACCAGAGAGAACGGGGTGGCTCCGGTGCTGGATTTCGCGGTCGTACGATATGCCCATAGGACTTCGGGCAATATGTTCTTCCATCTCCCTTTGGCATCGGTTAACCTCATTTTGAGGTTCTGAAGTATGGTTTTGTTGGTAGATTCGGCTTGTGCATTCCCACTGGGGTGGTAGGGTGTCGATAGGATCCTTTTGATCTTGTGATCTTCGAGGAATTTGGTCACTTTGCTACCGATGGATTGCTTCCCGTTGTCGCATACGGTCTCGGTTGGCATTCCAAATCGGCATATGATGTGATCCTAAATGATATCGATGACTTCTTTTTCCCTAACCTTCTCGTACGCTGCTTCCACCCATTTAGAAAAATAGTCAGTCATAATTAGTATAAATTGAGCTTTACCTGGTGCGTACGGAAGAGGGCCAACGACGTCCATCCCCCACTTCATGAACGGCCATCGTGATGACTGAGTGGAGCATCTCCCCCGGTTGATGGATCATCGGGGCGTGTCTTTGGCATTCGTCACACTTTTGAATGAACTCCTTTGCGTCTTTTTCCATATCAACCCAGTAATAACCGGCTTTGATTATTTTCCAAATTAATGACTCGGCGCCTGAATGGTTCCCACAGGTACCTCCGTGGATTTCCCTTAAAATGTACTCAGTGTCACCCAGTCCCACACATATCGCGAGTGGGCCATCAAATGTTCTTCGGAACAAGGTTTTGTCTTCGGATAAGCTGAATTGGGCCGCCTTCGTACGCAAGGCCCTCAACTTTTTTTGATTCGAGGAAAGTTTACCGGAGCTTAGATATTCTACGTATTTGTTCCTCCAATCCCAAGTTAGGATCGTCGAGTTGATCTCAGCGTGGCCTTCTTCCACTACTGACCTCATGAGTTGTACGACCTTTCCCGAGTCGAACTCGTCGTCTTCGATCGACGAACCCAAGCTGGCGAAGGCGTCGGCCTCGCTGTTTTGATCCCGAGGTATATGTTGTAAGGTCCATTCCTTGAAACGATGCAACGTCACTTGCAGTTTGTCTAAGTATCTCTGCATTTTCTCCTCTCTGACCTTGAACGTTCCATTGACTTGATTTACCACAAGAAGGGAGTCGCACTTGGCTTCGATCACTTCCGCTCCCAAGCTCCTTGCTAGTTCTAGGCCTGCAATCATGGCTTCATATTATGCCTCATTGTTAGTAAGTTTCACAGTCTTAATAGATTTTCTAATTATATTACCTGTTGGTGGCTTCAATACGATGCCAAGTCCGGATCCCTTTGCGTTCGAGACACCGTCTGTGAAAAGGGTCCATATTCCCGAAGAAGTTCCTGAATCAACTAACAACTCTCTTTCGACCTCAGGTATTAGGGTTGGTGTGAAATCGGCCACAAAGTCTGTCAACACCTGGGATTTAATGGCGGTTCAAGGTCGATATTCAATGTCGTACCGACTTATTTCTATGGCCCATTTGGCCAATCGACTCGAGAGCAAAAGCTCGGGCTTATGCATCACATTTTTTAATGGGTAAGTTGTTACGACGCATATGGGATGACATTGGAAACATTGTTTTAGTTTCCTAGAAGCGCTTAACAAAGCGAGTGCCAGTTTTTCTAAGTGAGGGTACTTAGTCTCGGCTTTGCCTAAGGTTCTGCTCACATAATAAATTGGAAATTGTGTACCTTGTTCTTCTCGGACTAAGACTCCGCTTACCGCTATTTCTGAGACTGCCAGGTAAAGGTACAATTGTTCGTCCGCCTTCGGTGTATAAAGCAATGGCGGGCTTGATAAATTATCTTTTGAGTTCTTCCAAAGCCAGCTGGCATTCCGGAGTCCATGAAAAGTTGTTCTTCTTTTTCAATAAAGAGAAGAACCGGTAGCTTTTATCGGACGACATCGAAATAAATCGCCCTAGAGCGGCTATCCGTCCGGTCAACTTTTGCATGGCTTTCACATTATCTATGACCGTGATATCCTCGATAGCCTTGATCTTTTAAGGGTTGATATCGATTCCCGAATTCGAGACCATGATCCGAGGAATTTACCCGAACCTACACCAAACGCGCACTTTTCCAGGTTCAACTTCATGTTGTACTGCTTCAATACATTGAATGTTTCCTGCAAATGGCTTAAATGGTCATCTGCTCGTAGGGGCTTAACTAATATGTCGTCAATATAAACCTCCATTGTCTTTCCTAGTTGTTTCCTGAACATTCAGTTTACTAGGCATTGGTATGTGGCGCCAACATTTTTTAATCCAAATGGCATTACATTGTAACAGTATGTGCCATATAGTGATGAAGGAAGTTTTTTCCTGATCACCTGGGTCCATCCGTATTCGGTTGTAGCCAGAGTATGGTACGAGAAAAGTAAGGGTCTCGTGGTCGGTAGTAGCATCGATCATGCGGTCGATGTTGGGTAAGGGAAAAGAGTCTTTTGGACAAGCTTTATTCAAGTCTTTATAATCTACGCACATTCTTAATTTATTCCCTTTCTTAGGGACTACCACTACGTTAGCCAACCAATTCGGGTATTTAAACTCCCGAATAGACCCTCTCTTTAGAAGTTTAGTTACCTCATCCTTGATGGATGCATGTTTGACTTCGGACTGAGGCCTCTTTTTTTGTTTGACCGTATGGAACTTCGGGTCCAGGCTCAGCTTGTGAGTGGTTATCTCTGAAGGTATACTTGTTATATCAAGGTGGGACCAAGCGAAGCAATCTTCGTTAGTTGTAAGGAATCGAATAAGTTTTGTCCTAAGCTCGGATCTCAACCCCGAGCCCAAGTATACCTTTCGTTCGGGCAAGTCTTCTCGCAGCGTAACTTGTTCCAGTTCCTTGACAGTCGATTTAGTGTCATCGGAATTATCGGGGGTGATAAAAGATCTGGGAATCCCATAATCGTCATCCTCGATATATATTTTTTTATCCACATTTGCCAAAGATGGTATCTGTGATTGCTCTTTTGTCTTGCTCTCGATCTCTTGGTTTGGAACCGTTGGTGTTGACGTCACTTCTTCCACCGTGAACATTTCTTTCGCGGCTTGTTGCTCCCCGTAAACTGTTTTAACTCCATCGAGCGTCGTAAATTTCAACGCCTGGTGCAATGTCGAAGGCACCGCCCTCATATCATGGATCCATGGCCTCCCGAACAGAGCATTGTATCTCATGTCCCCTCCGATCACACAGAACTTTATTTCTCGAATGGTTCCAGCAGTATTTATTGGGAACTTTATCTCACCCTTGGTGGTCTCACATGCCATATTGAACCCGTTAAGTAGTAGGACTGTAGGAACGATCCGGTGTAACATGCCGAGTTTCTCCACGACCCACGATCGAATTATATTGGCCGAGCTACCTGGATCGATTAACACACATTTTACTCTAAATTTATGTATGAGTACAGATATTACCAGTGCGTCATTGTGGGGTTGTACAATTTCTTCTGCATCCTCGTCGTTAAAAGATAAAGTTCCCTCTGGCATGTAATCCCGAGTGCGCTTTCTCCTAGTAATGGATATTTTGGTACGTTTCAACATTGGCCCTTGAGGGGTATTGACTCCACCGATAATCATGTTGATTACATGTTGAGGTTCTTCCTGGATTGTCTATTTGTCAGGGTTCCTATTTCTGAAGTGATTTTTCGCTCGATCGCTCAAGAATTCTCGAAGATGTCCGTTACTGAGTAGCCGGGCTACTTCTTCTCTCAGTTGCCGACAATCTTTCGTTTTATGACCGTGAGTGCCGTGATATTTACATATTTGATTAGGATCCCTTTGGGCCGGATCAAATTGCAATGTTCGAGGCCATTTAGTATCTTTGATGTGACCGATAGCCGATACATAGCGACATCATCGATATTAAGTTGTACTCCGATAACCGTGGTGCTTCTTTATGTCCGATGGGCCTTTCGAAGCTGCTTTTGGTCATGAGCCCCGGCTGTTCTGACCTCGGTCATTTCTCCTTTCATGTCTTAGAGAGTTTTGCCCGGATACGCCGATTTTTCTGTCCTTGTGATATGGATGATGTCAATCTCTATTCGATCTTGGTTCGCGATAAATATCCCTTATGATTTTGTCATAAGCTCTAACGGGGTAAATGGATCCCGAAGGGGTTTCGAGCTGATCGTCTTCGACTCTGATTTTTGACTAGTACCAGTTATGTATGTCAGCCCATGTGACGACATGGTACTCTATTAAGTTATGTTTTAGTTGCTGCGAAGCCGCTGAGCTTTGAACATTGAGTCCTTGAGTAAAAGCTTGAACAGCTCAATCGTCAGTGACCGGCGGCAGATCCATCCATTCCATTTGGAACCGGGATACGAACTCTCTGAGCATCTCGTTATCCTTCTACCTGACTTTGAAAAGGTCCGATTTTCATGTTTCGACCTTGATGGAGCCTGCGTGTTCCTTCACAAAAGAATCTGCAAGCATAGCAAATGAGTCAATAGAATTAGGGGTAAGTTGTGATACCATGTCATGGCTGTCTTCGACAGGGTCTCCTCAAATTTTTTCAACAGAACGGATTCGATCTCATCATCCTCCAGGTCGTTCCCTTTGATATCACATGTATATGCGGTTACATGTTCGTTTGGGTCAGTCATTCTGCTATATTTGTGGATTTCTAGCATACAGAATATTTTGGGTATCGGTTTCGGAGCCGCGCTCGGTGGAAAAAGTTTTTGCACGAACTTCTTGGTATGTAGGTCTTTTAACACAGAGGGTGCCCCTGGGGTTTGATCTACCCTGGAGTTGTAGGTTTTCACCTTCTTGTCATTTGCCTCTATCTTCTTCTCCTCAGATTCTATTCGTTTAGTCAGTTCTTCGAGCATCTTCATAATTTCGGGTTTGCCCCCGATTCACGTTCATTCGACCTTCCTTCGACCGATCCATCCTTGCGAGTAATTTCCCGGGAGGGGCCGGGCTCAACCCTGTTTGAGATTTGACTTTGATTTTGAACTGAGCTATCGCTGCCTATTGAGCTTGTAACATTTTGAAGATCATCCGGGGTATGATCCCGTCCCTTTCAACGTTTTGGGGATTTTTGTGTTACTGATCGGACTTCCCTATGAACGCTATTTGAGGGGTCAGTAGGCTGATCTGCATCGACCGCCACATGTGAATTAGCATCGATCGAAATTTCGTCACCAGGCGCCGATACGCTCAAATTACACTTTAATAAATAGTGTAAGGCGGTCGATGTCAAATATAATAACCCAACAAGGTTGGGGTCGAATCCCACAGGGAATAGGTGTGAAAAGGTTACTTGAGTAGTGTGTTACTCAACTAAAGTCGTAATTCTATCCATTTAACCGTAACAAGAGTATGTATTAATGGTAACAAGAGTATGAATTGAGTTTAGTTTTAGGTGATGGCTAATTGAAATATTGAGAATGTAGATAATTTGATTAAACAAACCAAGGTTATGTCCCCATTAATGAAGTGTAATGCTACCGGTGTTAATATGATATATTTCTAATGGAAGGTCCTTTTGATATGCAAATGATGTCTAAATGACTACCCAATATTTTCCAATAGTTAGGTAGTATTTCCTCTTCATGATTTTTCCAAATATAAAAGAGTTGCAATTAAGAACAATCAATTTATGCCAAATAAAACCCACTTATTCCTAAGCGATTTTATTAAACAAGGTTTAAAGCCTTAAGTCTTTGGTATGTACTTCTACCAAATTCTACCCCACTTTCCCAAGCAAAGAAAGAATTTAATGGCACTTGTTAATGTTTGCAACCACCAACAATAAATGAAGAATGAGAAGTAAATAAATATCAACCAACCATTATATATATATTCAATGTAAAACACCCATTAACATAACACCCATTTAGGGTCCACAACCTTAATATTTAAAATTAGCTACTCATACTAAAATACAAAAACAAGAGAATATTAAATGCCATAAAGCTTACAAAGTGAAAGATTCTTGACCCAAAAGCTTCCAAAAGAGAGGAATATTAATGCCTTGTATTGTAGCTTTAAAGTCAAACAAGATAGAGCCCACGAAACCCCAATAAATCTATTTATAGAGGGCCAAAAATGGGGACAAAAATCGGACAAAACTGCCCTTTCAGGTTGAATATGCAACCGCATTTCTGTCGCATAACAGACATGTCGTCCGTATTTTTGACATGGCCATCGCAGATTGTAACCCTAGTTTCGCCTTCATCGCATTCATGGTTTGCGGTCCGCATTGTAGAACTGCGACCGCATCTTGCATCACATTTTCTTCCTTAAGTAAACTTCATGTTTAGTTTGCGGTTACTTCTGCGGCTCGCAAACAGGTTATGCGATTGCAGATGAGACCGCATTTTTTACGTTGAACTTTGCCCAGAAATCTGTTTTGATCTGCGATCTCGGTGTGAAATATGCAGCTCGCATGTGGGTTTTGCAATAGCATATCCACATTTGCGATGCTTGTTTGCTTTTTTCTTGTCTTTTTGTGGCTTTTTGAACTCTTTTCTATGCTCTTAGGTCCTTACGCCTCATACACTGCAAAAATACTAAAATTAGATAAGTACAAAGGGAAATTGCATTTAAAACAAGCTAAAATCTAAGCAATTAGTATCAAATGTGCCGAAATTCTCCGGCACATCAACACCCCCAACTTAAAATCTTGCTTGTTCTCAAGCAACTAAGATGACACTATCCTATTCTAGACTCCATCTACAAGACATGAAACAATAGTGACCATGGACGGTTTTTGTTGTTAGTATTTGAAGCATGCATCTTCGAGTGTTTTACCCATCCTGAACCATCGATATATACAAGGAAAACTAATCAACTTGTGAACTTTGAGCCTCAGACAACGTGACAAAATGTTACCCTCAGCTGAGTGCACTTGCGTTTCACTCAAAAACTCAACTTTTGTTCAACCTCACAGTTCATGTGCCCTCACTAGAAAGAAAGTCCCAAAATCACAATATTTACAATGACAACAAAAAGGGACGAATTCACATATACACTCACTCTCATAAAAGAGTTTCAAGTGTTACAACATACCATACCATAGGCTTGCCCTTATTTTAATTCGTTGCTTAATTCTAAGAACGCTCGGTTGGAGATCCCATAAGGACTTTTTAGGCTTATAATGTAGGTTTAGGGAAGGGTCGGATAAGCATTTAGATACAAGTGACTACACCTCCTTGAACACTAATCACATTTTCTTTTCTTTTTGCACTTTGTTTCTTTTCAAACCCCATGGCCGCATTGGCATCTAGTTCCCAATATAGAACCACCTTAAATACCTCTCTAATTTTCTTCAAGGCTCCATAATTATATATATATACACATACATATTTCTCTATTTTTTTTAATATATATATACACATTTTTGTTTTGGAGCTTGAATAATTTCATATGAACACTTTGAGGTATATGCTCCTACACTCAATGTACAACCTTACCCATTTCCACTTTGACACCACACCCCCAACTTAGGCTTTTAGCCTCATTCTCAATGTTCAAGGAGGAACGGGTTCAAAAGAGGGAATTATTTTATAAAAGGGAAAGGTTAGAAAAGGTTAAAGGCTCGAATAGGGCAATAGTGATATTATTTATGCAATGGTAGGCTTGAAAGGCTAAAGAGTTTTCGCAAATAAAATAAAGAATGCCTAAGATCATCCCTCCAACCAAGTGTAATTATTATAAGCAGCGAAAAACCAACCGGGCAAGTTCTAGATGGCAGAAGCAAACAAAAGAATTATCTACACAAAGAACTCACACACATGGTACACGAACTGTTTGGTTCACATAGTTTAAAGCTCTCGAGTCAACATTTGGAAACTCAAAGCTTTTATCATATATACATGCATAACTCTAGGTAGATGTAGAGTCACAGAGCGAGCCTCAAGTTCACACAGTTGATCTCTTTTTTTTTCTTTTTTTGTTGTTGAAAGGTATAGGCTATGTACAGACACACATGCTTGAGACTAGACAATTACACCAACCCGGTCAACATGTTTCATTCTGCTGTCCTAGTTCTACTATTACACCCTTGGAAAAGAACCCGGCAAAAAAAAAACAAGAGGAATTCATTGCTAATTATTAAAGATGGACAACTATCTACTAGTTTTTGTTGTTTTATATATATATATATATATATTTATATATATATATATGCACAAGGATAACATAACTTATGTACGGAAATCACAAAGCACTAATATATACAAAATCATGAACAAAATACACATGAGTACATAAGTTTGTTTATAACATAAAGGCATGAATATGTACAACAGTTGCTAATGTCACAATAGTATAGACAAGGCTAATTGCTTGTCAAAAGTACAGACATTAATATTATTTTTCAAAAGTATAGACAAGGCTACCACCCCCAACTAAAAGCATGTATTGTCCCTAATGCATATGAACATAGAGTAGAGTTGAAGGGGCTTTCTGAGGTGCACTAAGCGCTATGAGAGTCAGTAGCTGGCTGAGTGATGGTGAGGTCACCCTCTGATGCTGAAGCTGGGGCCGATGAGAGCTTGACCTGAGGAGTGACCTCCACTGATGGAGGAGGGATCTCTGGCTGGTCCGGAACTAGAGCTGGGGCCTGTCAGCTGCTAGCCTCGCCCGCTGATGGCTTAGTGGCCGATGGGTCGGCAGGGGCGGCCAAATCTACTAGCGAGTATTCTATCGCCCTCTGAATGTTTGCTTGCTCCTCATCCTCCACTGTAGGAGCAGCAATCTGCTTGCCCTTCTCCTGAGGGCCATCATCCTCCGAGGACCATGAATCCTCCTCATCCTCCCCCTCGTCTGCCTCCTCACCCTCGGACTCTGAAGAATGTCCGAAAGTCTCCTCGTCATGAATATCAATATGTACGGGAGGAGCTGGAGGTTGGGAAACCCCGGCAGTCTAAGGTGCAATGTCTGCCATCAGAGTCGTGAAATTGAGACCCAAGTCTGGTGCTGCTGTGTCTGCTCCTTGCTCACCATCCTTGGGCAAGAGGGATAATAGATCGAACTCCAAAGTCTGCATCTTGTGGAGCTCGGTCTTCATAGAAGCAACCTCTTCCGTAGCTTAGGCAAACCACTAACCTCACCACGCTCTATCTTCCCAACCCTTATCTCAAGCTGCTGCAAGCGATCCCCATATATTGTTTGTTGTTGTTGGAGAGCTGTCACTAAAGATTGTATAGGAGTCAGGGCTTGTTTGATGAGGTTGGGCAAGGTCTTCAAGAGATGGTCTACCTTGGCATTGGCATGCTGGGCAATGAGACCAAGCCTCGAGATGGCTGGCAGTGCAGAAGAAGGCTAAACAGTGGTGGACTGAGAGGCAGGCTCTGAAGTAGAAGCGGATGCCACTGGAACCTGAGGAGTCACAGGAGTTTGGGAGTCGGAAGGCTCTACATCAATTGGATCCTGAATTTGAATCTCTGGTGGGGCAACAACATCACTAATACGCGTGATATCAATGTCCCTCGTCTCCTTCCCGGCCTTGTCAGAGTGTTGCATGAGAGGGACCTTCACAGCTTTATAGAGGGTTGTGATCAAGAATGAAAGCGAAGTAGCATGCTGCTTTGCCCGGATCCCAATCTCTTGGAAGATAAGAGTTCCCACATCAATCTTGATGCCCGCCATGATACATGCAACGAGGAGAGCCTTCTCAATGCCTATGTCAGTCTCGTTCTGGGATGATATCAATCGAGAGGTAACAAAGCTGAGCCAGAATCGACCCTCTCTAGTGAGATCCTCCTTGTATATCTTATGCCCAGGGTTGATCCAAGCAGGGGTACCCTTTGCTATCACCGAAGCAATCCAACCACGCTCATTCTCCCTATTTGCATATTTGGCATTGTACTCAGCTGTGCCTGTTCTCCAGCCAAGGAAATACAACTCATTAATGACATCACTGTTGCAAAACACACTCTTTCCCCGAACAAGTACAGTGCCAGTAAAAATTCTGTTGCGTTTGTGGTGCGCAGTCCTGGAGGCTCCATATGATACATAGAATTCACGGACAAGGGACTCATTATACTCAGTAAGGGCCTCATTAAAGCATTCCCATTTTCTTGCTTTTATATTCTCCATGATGTGGTAGTACTGTTCTTGTAGCCCGTTCAAGCTCAATTGCTTCTCGCCCAGGATTTTTCATTTGTTGAGTCCTTCTATATGCAGTTCCCAGGATCCCTCAACCCCAAATCGAAGGTGAAAGTCATCTCGTGTTTCCTTCTTGCCTCGGCCTATAGATTGACTGAGGGCAAGAGTTCCTCCTCATCAGACTGGGAGGTGCATGGCACACTGGATTCCGTCCGTGATCGTTTTGCTTGCGATGTGTGACAACTGGAAGATACCCTTTTCTGGGCAGAGGCTGCATGCTTTTGGGGAGCCATATCTGTACAAAGCTAAAATGTGAGCAACATTGTAAGCAACAATGAAAAGAAAACAGAAGAATTCAAAGAAAAAGTCAAAAAATGCGACATGTTTTGCGGTCGCATAACCACTATGCGGACCGCAAACTTGTCGCAATCTTGATTGTGCACTACTGGATATCAGTCGCATAACCATCGCATAACTGATTTGCACACAACACAAAACAAAATAACAAAATGCGATCGCAAACTCCACCGCAAAGTGGGAAATGCGATCGCAAAACAACCGCAGATAGCAAGGTTTTAACTGGGTGGTCTGTTTCAGTTTGCGGTGACTTTGTGTTCCGCATATTAATTATGCGATCGCAAATGTCACCGCACTTCATCATCGTCCTCAGAAGACTAGGGTTTAATTATGCGGCCAAAATGCGGACCGCATTGTGATTTTGCGGGCCGCAAATGCCTTCATTCCCACGATTCAATTCATCCCTCAACAATGGCGGTCCTATTTCTCTCTATCCAGCACCCCAGATATGTGTAGCACCCCAGATATGTACAAACAACTACGACAAACAACACAATAAAAAATGCAGAACGAAAATAAAGAAGACCACAGAAAAAATAGAAGTGAACTTGAAAATAGAAAATTAGGACAGGGACACATACCAGAAAAGAGGAGTACGAGCACTATGGAGATTATTAATGGGTATTCGTCTTTTGTAAGATTCGATCACTAGCCGTTTTTGCCCCCTTTTTTTTTCGATCTCTGTTTGCCTCTCTTTTCTGTTCGTTCTTTTTTTTTCTTTTTCTTTTTTTTGTTTTGTTTTGTTTTGTTTTGAATGAGTGAGATATGAGAGAATGCGACGATGTACCTAACACTTTGCGATGGGAAAGTCACCGCATAACACACTATGCGACCGCATAAGTGTTATGGGGTGGGTTCATTTGACTTGCTGAAGGGGTAACAATGCGAAGCACAATGCAGTCGCATAATTGAAATGCGGTCCGAAAAGTGCATCACCTTGTCGCATTCTGATCAACGATTTTAGCCAAACTTGCTGTTTTAGTTTGCGACCAAAATGTGGTCCGCATAGTGAAAATGCAACCGCATCTTTGCAGCAAACTTAACGCAGTGGTTTTTCTTCCATTTTTTTTATGCATTCCTTCCTAGTGTTTTGATCTTTTGAATCCCCTGCACTCTAACACACACTTTAAATAGCTCAAGTAAATCTATCTATCAAAAATTAAAAATTTAAAGAACAAAAAAGGTGTTACCACACATGGGTTGCTTCCCATGAAGCGCTTGATTAAACGTCGCGGCACGACGAAGTTGGTGTTCCTTTGGAGTCACTCAATGGTCGGGCACGGACCATCTTTGAGAGCCAGCTGCTCCACCAAATGTTTTTCGCCATCTATGCCCAAGTAGTGTTTGATTCGTTGGCCATTTACTTTGAATGTCCGGAGCCCATCTTCCGATGCTAGTTCCACAGCTCCAAAAGGAGACATTGACCACTTTGAATGGACCGGACCATTTTCATTTGAGCTTGCCCAAAAACAATTTGAGCCTTGAGTTAAAGAGCAATACCAAGTCACCCGACTTGAACTCTCTTTTAAAGATCTTCTTATCATGGACGAACTTCATCCTTTCTTTGTACACAGCTGCACTTTCATAAGCATGGAAACGAAATTCCCTATTTCATTGAGTTGTGTTAACCTCAAATTTGTAGCTTCAGCCCAGTCGAAGACTAATCGATAAGGAGAAGTACCAATAGGAGTCTTGTACGCCATGCGGTACGCCCACAATGCGTCATCTAGCTTCCTTGACCAGTCGGTCCTGTTTGCATTAATAGTCTTTGCTAGAATGCTCTTGATCTCCCGGTCGGAAACCTCAACTTGACCACTTGATTGCGGATGATAAGGTGTGGCTACCTTGTGCTTGACGCCATATTTCTCAAGTAGAACCTTGAAAGCCTTGTTACAGAAATGAGACCCACTATCACTAAGAATGGCTCTAGGAGTGCCAAACCGAGTGAAGATGTTTTTCTTCAAGAATGTGGTCACACTCCTTGCCTCGTTGCTTGGTAAGGTGATCGCTTCAACCAACTTGGACACATAATCCACATTCACCAAAATATATTTCATCCCGCAAGAGCTTACAAAGGGACCCATGAAATCAATTCCCCACACGTCGAAGATCTCTATCTCCATCACAAAGTCCATTGGCATTTCATGCCTCTTGGAGATTGAACCTTGTCTTTGACATTGGTCACAAGCCTTGACCATTTGATTGGCATCATGATAGATTGAAGGCCAATAGTAACCACATTCAAGAACCTTAGCCGCCGTTCGATTTCCTCCATGATGACCAACAACCGGTGAGTCGTGGCATGCCTTTAGAATTGGCATAATCTCTTCTCTGGAACACACCTTCTGATAATATAGTCAGCACAAACACGGAACACGAATGGCTCCTCCCAATAGTATTGTCAGCAGTCTCTCAAAAACTTCTTCTTTTGATAGGATTCCAATCCGTCTGGGATAAGGTCACTAACTAAATAGTTGGCAATATCGGCATACCAAGGAGAAAAAGTGCTAGATAGTGCCAATATGTGTTCATCCGGGAAGTCATCGTTGATTTCAAGATCTCCCTTTGGTCTCCCTGCTTCTTCAACCCTTGACAAATGATCCGCCACTTGATTTTGAGTTCCCTTGCGATCCTTGACTTCAGAGTCAAACTCTTGCAACAATAAGACCCATCGAATCAACCGAGGCTTTGCATCCTTCTTTGCCATGAGATAGCGAAAAGCCGCATGATCTGTGTACACTATCACCTTGGATCCCAACAAATAAGCCCGGAACTTCTCAAAGGCATAGACAATGGCAAGAAGTTTCTTGCTCAGTCACCGTGTAATTCATTTGTGACCCATTGAGTGTTTTGCTTGCATAGTAGACCGGGTGAAGAACCTTGTTGTGACATTGGCCAACCATTGCCCCAATGGCTACACCACTGGCGTCACACATGAGCTCGAAAGGAAGAGAACAATCGGGTGTGACAATAATAGGTGTCGTGGTGAGCCTTTGCTTCACCTCCTCAAAGGCTTTGAGGCAGTTCTCATCAAACATAAATTTGGCATCCTTCTCAAGTAGTTTGCACATAGGATTTGCACTCTTGGAGAAGTCCTCGATGAAGCGCCTATAGAACCCGGCATGCCCTAAGAAACTTCGAACACCCTTAACAGAAGTAGGTGGAGGAAGCTTAGAAATAATCTCTATCTTTGCCCGATCAACCTCTATGCCATGCTTTAAAATTTTATGCCCCAACACGATGCCTTCATCCACCATGAAGTGACATTTCTCCCAATTGAGCACAAGGTTGGTCTCTTCACATCTCTTAAGCACTTATCTAAGATACTTAAGAAAATGCTTAAAAGACTCACCTACCACCGAGAAGTCGTCCATAAGACTTCTAGAAAATCCTCTACCATGTCAGAGAAAATGGACATCATGCATCTTTGAAAAGTAGCCGGAGCGTTGCATAAACCAAATGGCATCCGGCTAAAAGCAAACGTTCCACAGGGGCAAGTGAATGTCTTCTCTTGATCCTACAATGCTATGTTGATTTGGTTGTAGCCGGAATATCCATCAAGGAAACAATAGAATGACCTTCCCGCTAGCCGATCAAGCATTTGATCAATAAAAGGCATAGGGAAATGGTCCTTGCATATGGCACTGTTGAGTTTCTGATAATCCATACACACCCTCCATCCGGTCACCATTCTTGTTGGGATGAGCTCATTTTTCTCATTTTCAATTACGATCATGCCTCCCTTTTTCGGCACGCATTGCACTGGGCTCACCCAAGAACTATCGGCTATGGGGTAGACTACCCCGGCATCCAACCATTTGATGATTTCTTTCTTTACCACCTCTTGTATTGACGGGTTCAACCGTCGTTGATGTTCCACACTCGGTTTGGTCTCACTTTCCAATTGAATTTTATGCTCGCAAATTTCTGCGGGAATCCCACGATTGTCTGCAATTGTCCATCCAATGGCTTGCCTATGCTCCTTCAAGACTTTCAACAATCGTTCCACCTGTACATCATTCAACAAAGAAGAAAAGATTACTGGTAAAGTATCATTTAAGCCAAGAAATTTATACCTCAAGTGCGGAGGAAGTGGTTTGAGCTCTAGTTGTGGTGGCTCAATAATAGATGGCTTTGCGGGAGGTGTGGCTCTATTCTCCAAGTCGAGAGAGAGCTTTGCCGGAGCATAAGTGTAGGAACCAAGACCCTCCAGTGCATTTACCGATTCCATATATCCGTCCATATCCTCACCATCAAAGTTCACCAAAATAGCCGCCAATGCTTCACCGAGGCATTGTTCTTCCATTTTTATTTCAACCACATCTTCCACCTCATCAACAATATCAATCACTGAAATGCTTTCGTACTCGTGTGGTAGTTTCATACCCTTGCTTGCTTGGAATGTGATCTCTTCATCATTCACACTGAATTTGATTTCATTCCGCTCCGAATCCATGAGTGCTCTTCCCGTGGCTAGTAATGGTCTCCCCAAGATGATAGGGATCTCTTAGTCAACCGCATAATCAAGGATTACAAAATCGGCGGGGAAATGAAACTCTCCCACTTTTACAATCACGTCATCAACAATTCCTACTGGTCTCTTGATGGAACGATCGGCCATTTGCAATCTCATACTTGTTGGCCTTGGCATTCTTAATACCACTTTTTTGTAAATGGCAAGCGGCATTAAGTTAATGCTAGCCCCATTATCACAAAGGGCCTTTGCAAAATCACGCGCCCCGATAGTGCATGGAATAGTAAAGGCTTAAGGGTCTTCTTTCTTTTGAACGGTGGTTGTGGCAATAATGGAACTAACCCAGTGAGTCATGTTCACCACCTCATTCTTGGTGGTCCTCTTCTTGGTGATCAAATCTTTCAAATATTTGGTAAAACCTGGCATCTCTTGAAAAGCTTCCAAGAATGGGATGTTTACCGATAATTGCTTTAGAATGTCATAGAACTTCTCGAGTTTGCTATCATCAACCCTTCTTACAAGTCTTTGAGGAAAAGGAGGAGGAGGTCTAGGAATAGGAAGAAGAATTTTTGGTGTCTCTTTTGCCTTTTCCTTTACCACTTCCCGGTTCTCTTCTTGCACTTGCACCTCTTCCGGAATTTTCTCAATTTCGGCAACACTTGGCTCTTCAACTTCAACCCCTTTCTTGAACTCTTCAACCTCAACCACTTGTTCACCCTCTCCTTGTAGTACCCTCCCACTCCTAGTAATAATTGCCATGACATGAGAAGTTGGGCCACTCCCACTACCCTTTGGGTTCGCAACTGTGTCACTAGGGAGTGTTCCCTTTTGCTTTGGATTTTGCTCCCTAGAGAGGTCTCTCATTTGCATCTCCAATTTTTGAATGGATGCGGTATGAGAGCCAACAAGCTCGGTCATGTTCCTCATAGAAGTGTTGGATTTTTCTTGATTTTGCAATACCCGTTCAAGCATACTTTCCAACTTAGACTCGCTTGAGGAACCTTGATTTGAATATTGACCCTTTGGGGGAACATAGGGATTTGAACTCCGGTTTGAGAAGTTGTTGTTGTTGTTCCAATTTCCTTGGTTTGAGCCACCTTGGTCATTTCGCCATTGTTGGTGGCCTTGCCCTTATGGGTCTGGCCTCCATTGGTTTTGTGGTCCTTGACCTTGGTATTGTTTCCTTTGATACCCTCCTTGAGAGCTGTTGAAATAATTTGCTTCCTCAAAATCCTCATTTGATATGGGTTGCACATTCTCAACCACATTTACCTTCTTCGTTTGGCTTTCGGTGAACATCTTTGTCAACACATTAACATTTGTAGCAAGCCCTGCAATCACTTGATCTCTCTCTTGATTTTCCTTGATCATGTTGCTCAAGGAAGGAGAGCCATATGTAATTCCACCTGTGGTGTCCTCGGAATGCCATGCTTGATTATGTTTTGCCATTTTGTCAAGTATTTGTGTCACCCTTGCGAATGATTTGTCCATGAAAGATCCGGCAGCTGCATTCTTGGCTACAGATTGGTTCATTGGATCCAAGCCCATGTAGAATTTATCCAACAAAATAGAATCCGGGAAACCATGGTTGGGAGACCTCACCAAATATGATTTGAATCGATCCCATGCCTCATGTAGATGTTCTCCCGGTACTTGCTTGAAAAAGAAGATTCTATCCTGGAGCTCAGACTTCTTACTTTCTGGGAACCATTTAGACAATAAGGCTCGGACAAGTTCGGGCCAGGAATGAATGGATTTTGGGGGAAGATTTTGAAGCCATTTCCTTGCGTCCCTAGCTAGAGACTACTTGAAGCATCTCAACCTTAGGGCATCATCAGAGACATTGTTCTGCTTATGCATTGCACACACACCCAAGAAGTTTCTAAGATGTTGTGTTGGATCATCATCAGTGGAATTCCTGAAAAACCCCTCCGCTTTGAGCATAAGGATTAAACCGTGTTCCACCTTGAAAGTTGCAGCGCCAACGGCCGGAGGTACAATAGCATTTATATCCTCAATGTAATCCTCGATATCCGCAAAAGGATTTTCTTCAATTTCTGCCTCCACGTCTTCACCATATTCGGACATGTTTTCCTATCAACACCAAGCAAAACAAGCAAAGTGTGATAAAATAGAATAAGACGTACAGTAAAGCACACACTAATTAGTAATTTCAAAACCGTATTCCTCGGCAACGGCGCCAAATTTGTACGCTCAAATTGCATTTTAATAAATAGTGTAAGGCGGTCGATGTCAAATATAATAACCCAACAAGGTTGGGGTCGAATCCCACAGGGAATAGGTGTGAAAAGGTTACTTGACTAGTGTGTTACTCGACTAAAGTTGTAATTCTATCCAGTTAACCGTAACAAGAGTATGTATTAATGGTAACAAGAGTATGAATTGAGTTTGGTTTTAGGTGGTGGCTAATTGAAATATTGAGAATGTAGATAATTTGATTAAAGAAACCAAGGTTGTGTCCCCATTAATGAAGTGTAATGCTACCGATGTTAATATGATATATTTCTAATGGAAGGTCCTTTTGATATGCAAATGATGTCTAAATGACTATCCAATATTTTCCAATAGTTAGGTAGTATTTCCTCTTTATGATTTTTTCAAATATAAAAGAGTTGAAATTAAGAACAATCAATTTATGCCAAATAAAACCCACTTATTCCTAAGCGATTTTATTAACCAAGGCTAGTCTTTGGTATTTACTTCTACCAAATTCTACCCCACTTTCCCAAATAAAGCAAGAATTTAATGACACTTGTTAATGTTTGCAACCACCAACAATAAATGAAGAATGAGAAGTAAATAAATATCAACCAACCATTATATATATATATATATATATATATATATTCAATGTTAAACACCCATTAGTATAACACCCATTTAGGGTCCACAACCTTAGTATTTAAAGTTAGATACTCATAATAAATACAAAAGCAAGAGAATATTAAATGCCATAAAGCTTACAAAGTGAAAGATTATTGACCCAAAAGCTTCCAAAAGAGAGGAACATTAACGCCTTGTATTGTAGCTTTAAAGTCAGACAAGATATAGCCCACAAAACCCTAATAAATCTATTTATAGAGGGCCAAAAATCAGGACAAAAATCGGACAAAAATGCCCTTTCAGGTTGAATATGCGACCGCATTTCTGTCGCATAACAGACATGCGGTCCGCATTTTTGACATGGCCATCGCAGACTGTAACCCTAGTTTCGCCTTCACCGCATTCATGGTTTGCGGTCCGCATTGTATAAATGCGACCGCATCTTGCATCGTATTTTCTTCCTTCAGTAGACTTCATGTTTAGTTTGCGGTTACTTCTGCGGCTCGCAAGCAGGTTATGCGATCGCAGATGAGACTGCATTTTTGACATTGAACTTTGCCCAGAAATCTATTTTGATCTGCAATCTCAGTGTGAAATATGAGACTCGCATGTGGGTTTTGCAATAACATATCCACATTTGCGATGCCTTTTTGCTCTTTTCTTGTCTTTTTGTGGATTTTTGAACTCTTTTCCCTGCTCTTAGGTCCTTACGCCTTATACACTGCAAAAATACTAAAATTACATAAGTACAAAGGGAAATTGCATTTAAAACAAGCTAAAATCTAAGCAATTAGTATCAAATGTGCCGAAATTCTCCGGCACATCACTAACCCTAAGACTCACCCATAACTTCAACTAATCTTGGAAAAGGCAAGCTCGGGATTAGGAAAGATTAATTAACAAAAACTTGAGTCGTCAACCCTTATTTTATATATTCTACCTAGGGATAGGATTGAACTGCTTGTAGCCATATTTGGGTGTACTTAATTCTCTTAATTGTCTTAGGGAAATTTTAATTCGTCTTGTTAGTCTTCGGAAGAAGTTAAAGAAGCTAATATATAATTATTATCCGAGACTAATTAACATAAATTCGCTCATATTTGTAAGATCATGAAATACATTTGATCGTTACTTGAGTATAATTTGTCTTGTATCCATGCTTGTAGCCATTGATCATTTTACTTTCCGTCTAGGTTAGTTTACATTTTCGCATTAGTTATAATTTTTTCTCAAAACCCATATTAGTGTTTGGCTTAGCATAATAAGTGATGATTCTCCTACTTGCCTAATCGTCTACATTTTGTTTCCTGTGGGAGTCGACCCCAACTCATAGTTGAGTAAATTATATTACATGCGATCGCATACACTTACTCTTTGAGGAGTGGATTTTGGACTCATCATAGATCATGACTACCCATAACCCCACGAGTCTAAATATGTGATTAGATTCGAAAATCGATCCCAAATCGACTCCCAAATCCCCAATTTACACTCCCCAAAATTGTAGACAAAAACCCCAAGATTTTTCTTTAAATTTCCATAATTTAAGTGTAATAATCCATGGGAAAACAAGATATATATTCAAAATTAAGTTGAAAGCAGTTTCCCCCAAAGTAGTAGTGAAATCCCTTCCAAAATCGCATGTAGCCGAGCTCCAAAATTCAAAATAGTGAAAAGAAAATGCACAAAACCCTCGAATATATATTTTGCTAGTGATCTCGCTTCTGTGACAACTAAGCTAACATGTGCGAGTTTGCATCTGTGACAAACAACTTTCATCTGCGACATCGTAGGTGCGATAAAACTCACTAGGCGTGATCTTCGCAAGCGCGACCAATTTGCGCCTTTGTGCTCTTCCAGCTCAAGGCCTGCTTTTGCAGGTTCGGACTACAACCTCGTAGGATCGACATCGCACCTGTGCACAAATTCTCGCAGGTGCGATACACTAGCACCAGACCTACCAAAACACCATACAAAATGGCTCGAAATTAATTTGAAACACACCCGAGCCTCCCGGGCCCCCAATACGTCTATTCCAACAAGTCCTAATACCTTATCCAAACATAGCCAAATTCTCAAAACACCACAACCAGCATCAAAACCAAGAATCAACAATCAAAATCTATCTCTTAACTTCAAAACTTTTTAACTTTGCCAAACCTGTTCGAATTACACTTAGAGATTCCAAATTTCAACCAAAGCACACAAGTACCAATTAACTAAACAAACCTATCTAAAGTCCCGGAATAACAATCAGATCCCGATAGCATAGAAGTCAACTATCGGTTAAACCCATCAGCTCTCTAGTTCTTCAAATTGCCAACTTTCGGCAAATAAGGCCCAAACCTTCTAGGAATTTCATGCTCTGGCCACGCTGAGCGCGACCGGCGCTCAACCGAGATACCCTGGCCGAGTAAGCCTGTAGAATACATTCTACCCTCGCCCATGAATAAAGAGAAGATATATTTATACCATTATTTACAAAATGAGCGGATTCCATGAACAATGCCAATTCCTTTTCCATGAGTCACTTCATTTTATAGTCTCAAAATACATACACAATCATAGTTTAAGTGCAACAAGTGATTCAAATACAACGAGGATAGTTTGACTTTCCCAACACCCATATACAACCCACACTGTGTCTACGGCGCCTCTATGGATACAAAATACTATGATAACACCAGCAAAAAGGCCCCTGCTATTCCTTAAAACATAATACACGTGGGACAAAAGATACATGACCCTTAATGAAGTGGGCTTCACCAAATCTACCGAGAAGAGGGTGTACTGCTATCAATGATCAATGTTGCCTGCTGCGGAACCACCTGCATCCATTAAAGATGCAGCGCCCCCAGCAAAAAGGACGTTAGTACATATGGAATAGTACTAGTATGTAAGGCTAAACACTCTCTCGCTAGAACAAATGATAACACAAAGAAGGACACTCATAAATCAATGGAAGCCTCAGACAATACTAAAGCATCAAAATTAGGAGCAAGATAACTGTCAAGTAGATTTTCATCATTTTAGGTTGGGAGATCTTAGCACCGATATACCATCGTGATTTTTTTGCACGCAGTCGGATCACGGCACGATCGGCTAGGCCGTCTTATCTAAGGACATCAACCACAATCACATCAGTATCTCAGTCTCAATCATTATTTCAATCTTAAACTCAAGCACAATCATCACCATGTATGCGGCATGTCATCCGATCACGACCCAACCGGCTAGGACGTCTCACCATAATGCCATGTGGATCGACATCACCTTTTCTACCAATAATCTCATCCCAATAAAGTGGAATATTCTCTTCACATCAATCTCATCCCAATAAAGGGGTACAATCACAATTCACTCCTACACGGGCAAGTCTAGTTTCGGGGTTAGGTCATTTTAACCTACCCTTCCTCGGTGACTAACAATACTCCCAGGGTGTCTATTTATTTAAAGGATTGTAAACTCATTTCATTATATTTTATATATCACTCAGTTTATTGGCGCCGATGGCCATAACACAATGTCACTCTTGGCACGTTGGTCGTATTTCATATTCATCTCTTTCACTTTCAACATTATCACGGATCATCAACGACAAAGCATTTCTATTCAAGACTTTAAGTCCACGTATTGAGCAAATAAGAATTTTAAGCACATTGAGATTTCTTACACAATTTGACATAATAGCCTTCATTTGAATCCCGACTTAAAGATATAACATTTACATATGCAACCCATGCTTCGAGCACATTTTCAAATAGAATATAACATAATAAGAATATTGGAATACATATTGAACATATATCTCTCGACATAAGGCTTATTCGGAATAATCAATTTATAATGAACAACTAGGGACTTACAAGGATAATGTGGGGTTCAATTCTAAGAGAAGAGTTTAGCCAAGATACCTCGCCTCGAGCCTTTTAAATTACTATAATATTCCAGATATCTTAGCCACTTCGATCTATTTAGAAATATAGCAAAATTGAACACTAATTAGGAGAGAGTTTATGGTTCCAGCTCTATGGTTGATTCCTCCATCTCAATACCCAATTTAGCTCAACATTCTTCCCCTAACCCATGATAGTACATGCATGCATAATGGACAACTCCCACACCCAAAAATTGCTTTTCTCATTACCTTTTTTCAGTAAAATCACGAAATTGAAGGCTAGGGAGTAGAATCTTGATGCAGGTCAACCTGATCATGATACGTTTAAACCTTCAAGACCATTCACGAGAAGTCAAGCTAAAGAGCTTCATGATGCACATTTGATGGTGAAGAAGATCCAAGCGTTTGGCGTGTGAAGTTTGCGTTTGGCATATATTATTGTATAGTTATGGAAGACATTAATTCTTACTTGTTTTGGAGTCCTGTGTGACTATTTCTTAAACTTAGCCAAATTGTGGCCTTTTTGTTAATTAGTTGTTTCCTAGTTGATTTAGGTTAACTAGTTATTCTTTTCCTAGTTGATTTAGGTAAAGGCTCATTCTATATAAGCCTAAACACTTTATTATTTTGATACCTTTTGACATTATTATCAATCAAAAACCGGCAGCACATTGCTCTCAAAATCGTGTGAATTAACTTGTCCAATTTTGTTATGATTCAAAATTGAACTTGTTCCTTTGTTTGATCGAACAGTTTGCAAGACCATTGTTGTCTTGAGGGTTGTTCGTATAGTATAGGTACTCCGTGACTTCATCAAGAAGGTAAGTAGACTAGTTCCTACTTGTTGTCTTGATAGTTCATTGAGCGTCTTACTTCTATCTTTTGTTTTCTTGTTTCCGCTTTTTATATTGCATCAGTTGGTATCAGAGCTTGGAACGGGTTTGTTTCTACAATCTCAATCCTGTTCTTCGTGCCTTAGTTTTAGGTTCTAATTCTTAAATTTCGTTTTTAAACAAAAAAAAAAACGTGAAAAAAAAAGAAGAAGAAAGAAACACCAAAAATTTGTGTTCTTGAAGAGGTTCTTGAATCCTCAAACGTTCCTAACGAGATTGCCTTGAATTCTTGAAGTTCTTGAACTTTAATTTGTTGTTCTTGAAGATTTATTCTTGAAGTTCTTGAGCTTTAATTTGTTGTTCTTGAAGATTTTGGTTGAAAAACGTGGGAGAGGGCCTAAGAAGTGTTAGGGAGGCCGAATTTGAGGAGGAAAATAGGAAACCCTAAGTCTAGTCCAATAAGGAAACAACTCCCAATCCAAAAGGGAGAAGTTTCAAGGAGTTGAAATTCTATTTGGACAAGGAGAGGAGGGGCTAATTTGAGTTGGAAAAAGAAAGGGGGGACCCAAAATCCTAAGGACTAAGGAGAAAGGATTGGTCTTCTCCAAACTAAAGTGGGAAAGCTTCTAAAATTTCCTTATCTCTT